>OU383778.1:4671340-4877180 GCA_910950805.1 Acrocephalus scirpaceus scirpaceus | reverse complement strand
TGCTTCCTTTGCTCTTAGGCACACCCAAAGCTCCCTGTTAAGCCCGGATGGTCTCTGGTTCTGCCCGCTTCCTCATCCTGTGTAGGGATGGAGCCCTGCTGTGCTTTCAGGAAGCTACGTGTGAAAACTTCCAGCATTCCGAGCTCCTTTGCCCTCTGCGGACACTTGCCGTGGAATCCCTCACAGCCGGTACCCAGCACACTCAAGCTGGCTCTTCTAAAATCCAGGACCTTCAGGGTGCTCAGCTAGAGCAACCTTTAACTCCACAGTGTTGTGGAACTGGACCTTCAGCACAGGACCTTTCCAGCCTGATCCGGCCTTGTTCCTCTGTGTCTGTGCAGAAAAAGTGGCGCGGAAGAGAGTGGCAGGAGGGGCCCGTGTGTCCTAGGGCTTTGGATTTACATTGCTTCAGCTCCACAGAGATGCAGATACAGTGAACAAGCCAAACTGTTTAATCACGGGAGGCAAAGCAAAGGGATGAGCTGGGAGGGAAGAAAGGGGATGGGCATGGTCTGAGGGCTGAAGAGACGGAGCTGTCCAAAGGGAGGAATAGCGGAGGGGAAAAAAGCTGTGGCAGGCAGGGAGAGGGCTGAAGTCACGCGAGCTCCCCACAGGCTCTGCTGTGCCAGTCATCAGCTGTGCCTGGAGCTCCAGCTGCTCTCCTCTGGTCTCCAGGTGGTCTCCTCTTCAGTGGTACCTGGAGGTCTTCACAGGCACGGGTTCTTCTGAGCTGGCAGATGAGCTCAGTTCTGCAGCTCGCCCCTCGAAGATCAGCTGAACAAAATGGTTGATTCGAGAGGGGGGGTCTTCTTTTCTCAGGGCCTGAAGAGCTGGAAGAGAGCAGAACAGAGCCACGATCAGAGCCCGGATCTGCGGGAATCCAGGGAGATCCTCCTGCCAAGGGCCATCCCACCCAGCTCTCGCCATGGCCACAAGAGAGGAGGGGCCAACGGGATTCACCGCAAGGTGCTGGCCAGGAATCGCCCTGCCCGCATCCCTGAAACCTCTCTGTGCTCTCTGCCCACGCCCACCCCTTGTCCACACAGGGAGCGAAGCCGCCTGCAGGCGGGGCAGGGATTGCAGCTCCCTGCCCAGGCATTGCGGCTCCCCCCGGCAGCCCCCGCCGACAGCCCGCTGCCTTCACTCACCCTCACTGAGGGCCTGGAGCTCTCCCTTCTGCCTCTCTAGGAGCACCCCGGCGACCCCTGGGAACAGAGAGCCCGTCACGGCCCCAGCCGCACAGCCCCACAGCTCCCAGCGGCGCTGCCAGCCCTGTGGCCGGCACACGCGCTCTCCTGCCCCGGCAGGGCTCAGCCCGGGCCCCGGCCCTGACGCCCAAGGGCGCGGCTGCGGGAGGGCGGCAGCAGCCCCGAGGGCAGGCGCGGCTCCACGGCGCCGGGCGCGGATGCCGCTGCCGGGGCGGGGAGGGATCCCGGGCTCGTGGCTCACCAATGATCCTGATGGCCGCCTGTCGCAGGGGCTGCTGTGGGTGCTCCAGGTAGGGCAGGGCCCGGCGCAGGTTCTCGGCCGCTCGGCTCCTGTCCTTTACCAGCTGAAGAGAGCGGCAGGAGGGAAGGGTTGGCGCGGGCTCAGCCCCTCGGCCTGCCCGCACAGCCCTGAGGCCCGGCCAGCAGCTGCTGGCGCCGGGCTCTGGAAGGGGCACCGGGCCCGGTGCTGCCCGGGGAGCCGCGGTGCCGCCCCGTCCCGCGGCCCCGCTGGGCAGAGGCTCCGTCGGCACCCGGCTCGGGGCCACGGGAGCCTGGAGAAGAGCCCGCGCGGCCCGGGCGAGTGGGCCCAGGGCGTGTTGGGCGCAGGCCGGCGCCCTTGGGTGCAGCACGGGGCAGGGGCCACAGCTGCCAGCCCCACACACTGAGTACCGCGGTCAGGGGGCTTCTCCAGGCTGAGGCTTGGGTTTCTCCAGGCCGTCCTTACCAGGCACTCGGTGAAATTCGACAGCTTCTCCATCTGCAGCGCCCGCACCAGATCCTTTCTCTTCAGGAATCTGGCCGCGCAATGCAGCGTTTCCCGAGAGGCCTGGGGGGCAGCAGAGACGGGAGATGGCAGTGCAGCCCACGGCACAGGACCTGTGTCCCTGTGCCAAGGTCAGGAGGAGGCTGCAAGCCGGGAGGTGCCCGGGCAGGAGGCAGCCGAGCCCCCTGTCAGGGGTGCACCAGCATCGCACAAAACCTCACCTTCGCCACACGCCCGTTCACCTCGCGGCAGTGCAAGAGGAGAGGGAGCAGGCTCTGTCTAACAATTCTCATCATGGCCATTCTCTCCTCATCCACTGCCAAGCCCATCACCTTCTGAAAGAGCTGAATAGAGAGCAGCTGCACGTGGCTGTTCTCCTGCAGGAAAGGGAGCAGGAAAGACCTCAGCACCAACTTCTCCAGCCCTGCTGGGCAAAAGCCTAAAAATCCACAGGGCACAAAGTTTCTGGGCAGCAGCCAGTGCCCGTGGCACAGAGCCTTACATTTCCAAAGAGTGACAGGAGATGCTCGGCTAGCTTCAGGGCGAGGGTGCTGCCAATCGGGATGGCTTTGTTCTGGAGCAGTCTCGTGAGCACAGAGAGGGACGTGCTGACCACCTCTCCGTGGGTGTCCCACAGCAGCTCCAGAAGGCTTGGAGACAGGCTGCATATACGTATGGCCTGTGTGGAACACAAGGCTGTGCTGGGAAGCCATCAACAGCTGCACTGCCAGTGCCTCCCTGGCACTGCAACCGCACCCTGCAGCTGCAGGGCCCAGAGGCCAGAGGCCTGTCCCAAAGCACTCGAGCGGCTGAAGCACGAGGCAGGAGAGCTGGGAGCAGCTGCCTCAGCTCTTGAAGCCCAGCCAGCCCAAGGGGCTGCTTTTCCCCAGCGCAGCTTTGGCCGCTGCCCCCTTCTCACCATCAGCGGATCCTTGAGGAGCACCCGAGTGCCTCTGAACGCCAGGCGACGCCTCTGCCAGTCCTTGGACTGCAGGTGCCGTACCATGACCCCCAGGACACCGCCTGCGCCTTCGCTCAAGTCCAGGCCCTTGAGGGGATGAAAGGCACAGGGCAGTGACAGGGGACCCAAACGGCAGGAGCCCAGAACCGGACAGGGCTGGGCCCAGGCAGCAGCACAGGGCTCAGGCACCGGCCCAGGCAGCTGCAGCTGTGAGAGGGCAGAGAGCTGGGAAGGCAGCTCAGCGAGGCAGCATGGGCTCACCTCCACAAGGGATTCCAGGAAGGGCTCATCCAGTGGCTCCTCCCTGCATGGCAGCTGGAGTAGGTAGAACGCGATGTGGCAACACATGAGGACCAAGTCACAGTGCGTCTCCCTGTCAGGGGGAAAAAGGCACCAAAACCCTGAGGTGGGGGGGGCAAAGCTCTCCCAGGACTGACTCACAGAGGTCTGGTCCTTCCCCAGCATCCCTGGCAGGGATGTGGGCGCTTTGGCAGGGGGCCCCTTCTGGGCACCCTCCTCCTCCCAGCCTTTTCCAGTCCGCTCGGCCGTCCCTCAGTGACGAGGCCCTCTGGCCCATGACCACAGGGACTGTGTGGGGCACCTCGGGCACAGGGCACAAATGTGGGGGAGAAGAGGGTCTCACCTGGCCAGCAGAGCCACATCATAATTCTGGGTGTCAGCAGAGAGCAGCGCGTCCCAGTCATGCTCCCTCTCCACAGCAATCAGCTCTTTGTCACACCAAAGTTGGCTGAGCAGAGCCTTCATGGCCTGCATTGCAAACCTGTGTGCAGAGCAAAGCCCAGGTCACACCGGGAGCACTGGCGCTGGCCACAAGGACATTGGAAAGACAGGAGAACTGGGACCTGTTGGGGTTGCTGGGAAGGCGGTGTTCCTCCTGGCATGCTCTCCAGAAGTTACCAACTTCCTCTGGCATCTGTTGTGTGGTGATGACAATATGGAAGAGCAGAGCCACAAACAGGCGGGCTGAATAAAGGAGCACTGCCCCATGGCACTCAGGCCCCTTGACAATCACCCACAGCACCAGAGTTGCCTGCAAAAGAAGCAGCCCGAGACAGAGCTCAGTGCTAAGATGTCCATGTGGCAGGGCCCGTGGGGAGACGCAGGGGGAGCAGTGGGCCTGGTGCCCCCCGAGCCCAGCCCTAGGCCAGTGCCTGAGGCAGGGAGAGGATAGAGAGCTGATGGAGAGGCGAGCGGGGAGCGAGCAGAGGCCAGTTCTAGAAACTCACCGCCAGGGCAAAAACGTCCTTGTTGTCCCCGTCGGAGGTGAGCGTTCTGTGCAGAGGCCAATCCTCCATCACGCTGAGCAGTGTTGGCAGCACCTTCTCCACTGTCACATCTGATGAGCCTATGGCTCTCCACAGCATTGCAGCAGCTCTGTGGGACCAGAGCTCTGTGTCAGGGGCATCTCACTCACAGTCCCATGCCCTGTGCAGCCGTGGAGGCCCAGGTGACAGAGCCCTGGTGCCCTGAGGGGCAGGGAGGGAGCATGGCGGCAGCAGGCTCAGGAAACAGGGAGGGCCTGAACGTCCTGCTCCGCCTGTCTGGCAGACCCCAGTGGACAGGCTGTGCAGGGTTGTGGGCCCTAAAGGCTGGTGAGGCCTGAGCTCTCAAGGCAGGTGGGCCCCGTACCTGTCACACGTTGGGGCACAGCGCAGGAGGGTCAGCACCACATCAGCAGGTTGCTCTTCAGCCAGCCTCAGAATGGTACTGTGCAGCCTGGCATCCACAGTGCCATGGGACGTCAGTGTCTGGTGAATGTTCTTCACCATGGCTGGCACCTGCAGGAGACATGGGGAAGACTTGGAGCGCTGTCCAAGGGAGCAGCTTCCCCAGCTTCCCCCAAGCAGAAATGCTTCCCCACTTCCCGCCACTCTCTGCTGGCCTCCAAGACTGAGGTGGCCCAGCGGCCGTGGCCTAAGGGGGCACACGATCCTGGGAGGCCTCCAGCCCTGGCCCCAAGCTGCTTACCTGCTGCTGAGAAGGAACAGCACTGTCCTTGAAAAACTCCGTAGCGAGCGCGTCAATCGCAGTGGGAATGGGCGTGGCGTCACTATCTGCGATGCTTTGAGTCTCTTCGGTGCTGCTGCTTATGCTTATGTTTATGACCACGACCTCAGCCAATGTCGTGACAGTCCTCACCCTGTCCTCACTCATTTCAAAGTCGGAGTCGTCCGAGGGCTCAGTGAAATCTGGGCTGACGTCAGGCTCTGCCTGGAGCTCGGCCATCCCGGAGTCAGGCTCGGCTGTGCCCTCGGTTGCCGTGGTGCTGGTCTTCCTACGGCGAATGGGCACAAGCTTCCGCAAGGCCTGCAGGAGAACAAAGGACAGGGCAGAGAGGTGTGTTCCATGAAGTGCTCCAAGCGCGGTGCTCGGCTGAGCAGTGACAGCAGGCCCAGCCCAGGTGGGGATGGCTGCAGGTACCTTCAGTGTTCTGCGGAAGCGGCCACGCGCAGGGTGCTGCTCTTGTGTCCGGTCCACGGCTGCATCTGGCAAAGGGTGAGCGCAGCCAGAGCTGAGGGGCTGCGGGAGAGGCCAGAGAACACAGCCCAGCCCTGCACTCCCTAGGCAGGGATAGCCCTGGGATGCCCCAGGGCATGGAGCACAACTGCTGCGGGGGCAGCCTCAGCCCCTCTTCCACCCTCTCCGTGGGTGGGATGGGATGGGGATGGGGATGGCATGGGGATGGGGATGAGGATGGGATATGGGACCAAGCTGGGCGCAGCCATCAGCCCTGTGGCCCGGCTCTGCCACTCACCGTCCTTCAGTGGCTGGAACTGCTCCAGGTCTTCAGGCTGTGGTGCTGGAGCAGCTCCAGGGTCTTTATTTTTTTTCCGCCTGAACGCTTGGAACAGACAGAGACATCTGCCCGCCATGCCAGCGTCCGGCCTCGAGGGCACCTTCAGACAGATGCCTCGGGAAAGCTCTGAGGCAACAAGTCGTGCAGTTGTGCCTCGAAGGCACCTGCAACAGAGAAGCCTCAGGAAGGCTGCAGGACAGCAAGTCCTGCAGTCTGGTCTTGAGGGCTCCTGCCACAATGACAGGAGACTCCTCGTAAATGATTCGGATCCCAAGATCCCACGGTCTGGCCTGGAGGGCACCGGCCGCAGGGATGGGAGATGCCTCAGGAAAACTCCGAGTCACCAAGTCCCACAGTCTGGCCGTGAGGTCAGCTGCGGGAGTAACACCTCGGGAAAGCTCCGGGTCAGACGCAAGTGAGCGCGCTGTGCGGGGGCTCCTCACAGCACCGCTCTGGCACGTCCTGTCCCGTCGCGTGCACCGAGCAGTGTGGCGTGGCCACGGTGCTACTAGCATCTATGTCACCACACGTCACCAAGGACACCCTGTCCCGTTCCATCCCGCTGGAATCCCACCATGTCACAAAGGGCCCTTGCACACACTGCCGCCTGCCCTGGCACCACCCCCACCCCACCCAAAGGGGCCCAGATTGGAAGGAATCCCTCACCCCAAGTGTCTAAGACAGCCCAACAGGATCTTTAATGATTTGATGGCTCAAACCATCAGCAAACGCTGCCCTGCTCCACGGGCTCTGGGCAGCAGAAGGAGCCCCCAGGGCTGCCGACACAGTGGCAGCAGGAAGGGCACGGGGCCTTCCACAGAACCTGGCATGGCCTCCTTGGGACACATCCTGGCTGGTGGCCATCCTAAAACCCCGGGTGTGACACAGACAAGGAACGCATGGGCCAGGGCACAAATGCTGCTCTGAGCCCTGGGGCCCGGGGAGCACTGAAATCAGCAAGTGTGGCCGAGTCCCCACCAAAGCACACCTGCCACACCCCCGAGCCCTGGCAGCGCTGGTGCCCATCTCCTGCCCCAGAGACCTGTGCCCGCCGGGGGGCTTCTGTGCCACAGGGCAGCCAAAGCCCACGTGCGCTGGGGGCTGTGCTCATTCCTACGGGTGGCTCTTGGCAGGAGCGCCCAGAGCAACTGCTGGCCATACTTGGTTTCTGTCAGAAGCTCTTACTCCACGTGGGAATTATTTTCTCATTGAAATCATTTCTGGCAGCACAAAATCACCTTGGCAGCGAAGGCACAGAAGAATCTGACATTTAAGAATTCTCACTTCAGGAAAGCTTTACTCCCCATTGCTCAACTCAAGTAGTTCCAAAAAGTTGCAAACTTCCCAAATTAATTGGGACGGCCTGAGAATGTGAAAGGCTTGGAGGTTTGCTCCCCACCTCAAAGCAGCAACTCCTTGGCCTTAACATCCTCCATTTGGAGTCACTGACAATCAAGAACACTAAACTGAGGCAAAAGAAAGGGCCCTTCTTTGGTTTGCAAAGGATTTTTGACAAAGGGATGACAATATCCTAATTCTGTCTAGGAATTAGAGCTCTCAAGGAATGCCAGTCCACTCAGAGTTACAAAAGTCACCCAAGCAAAGGAGTAGATTGCAAAAAGGCTAATCCTCCCCTGCCCCGATACAGGTATCTCAGTGGCCAGTAAATTACAGCTCTCCCTTCTTATTTTCTGCATGAGATTCAGGACCACTAACAGAAAAATATCCCTTCTGCCCTCTATAACCAAAGCTGTGCCAAACCACAGGTGCTGCCTTCAAACTGGCTCAGATTCCAGCTTAGACCTCTCACCTTCCAGACAATTCCTTCCCCAGCACCAACCCCTCCAAACACCTGCGCCAAAGCCCTCAACACCCCACCAGGACTCCCAGCTGTTCCCCCATCCCTCTGCAGAGCTTTCCCACCCTCCAGCAGACCCCCTGGTTCCATGCACGTGCCGTGGGATGGCACTCAGGAGGGTCTGCTCCAAGGCCTTCCCCGGTCGCAAGCTCAGGCTGCCAGGCCTGTGGTTCCTGGTTCATCCTTCCCACCGACCCTTCCCGTGCATGGCTGTTACATTTGCACCTTTGAGCTTGGACTTCTCCACTGAACCAGGACTGCTGGTAAAGGATCGAGAGCAGCCTGGCAAGCTCTTTGTCCAGCTCCCTCTTTTCTCTACAGGCGGAGGTAGAACATTCCACAGGAAGGCAACTGGTGCCCCAAGGAGTGGGCAGCATCAAGCAGCTCTGGGGGGACTCCTCAGGACTGCCATATCCTGAGGGAACACCGTTGGCCTTGACCTGTAGGTACCTAAGCAAAAGCTTAAAATCAGCTGCCTCAGCTTCCAGGACCTCTCTTGGCCAGCATCCTGATGCAGGATGCAGGACTGCTGCGAGGCACTGCTGGGACCCAGTGGGACAGGAGTCCCGGTAGTCTGGTGTCCCCGTAGTACCCCCTCACACAGCCAGGGTCATCCCAAAACCAGACACATGCTCACATGTCAGCAGAGAGGAGCAAGGAGCACTGGGCTCCTCTCAGGGAATTACAGCTGGGCTTGCTCCACAACACGCCCCCACTTTAAGGCCTGCTAATGCCCAGCCGCCAGAAATGCCTACCTTGGTCTCTCCAAGATGCACAGGAAGAGCCAATGAGCAGGACACCTTGGAAGGCAAACCTTCCTTTTCTGAGGCCAAGGACACACCAAGATCAGCCAAGACTCTCAGCACTGCCTGGCCCACACAGCCCAGTTTGGTGCTGGCCCTGGGCCAAAGCAGCATCCACCAAGCTAGAGGCAGATGCATCTTGCCAAGAGTTGAAACACACGGGACAGGTAAGATGTGAAAAGGGTGTGCGTAAAGGCCTTGTAATTCACAGCTCTCAAAGGGAGCTTTGGGGCTCGCAGCTGGACAGAGATGCTCCTGCTCACACCTCTGTCCAAAGGGGGGTAACACACCCTGCTGCAGGTGCATGGCTTGGCCTCTGCGGGTCCAGGCGCATGCCAAACCTGCTCTTCACAGCCTTCTCCCTTCCCCTGCCCTTCTGCCAAATGCAACGGGCCTCAAGGACTGAAAGGACCACAGAGAGCCAAAGGGGGACAGTTGCACCCACCTCACTGGGAGCTCCTTGGGAAGCATTTTCCTTGAGAAGCAAGCCCCTTTCCTCCAAAGCCATTTCCCCAAATGGGGTGTTCCCTCTGCTGAGGAACACCAACACACTCTTGAGAAACCCTGGCAAGGCTGAATTACTTCTGGTCCTTTCAGGACAGGCACTTCAGCTCTGGCTCGTATTGGCCCAAGCGTGTTTCCAGGTGGAGGCTCAGGCGTGCAGTCCCAGGCCCTCTAAAAACACAAGCTGCCCGCTGCCTCCTCACCTGCCTCAACTCCTGCCTGTGGTCACGGCAGCAAAACCGGGCTGTTCCAGAGCCCTGTTCCCGCAGGACAATCTTGCCAGCACCTGCCAGGACTCTCTGCTGTGCACGCAGCACTTCTCATGCCCGCTCTCAACAGGCTTTGGAACACGGAGCACAACCCGGCTGGCTCTGCCACCAGCACACCCCAAACACAGGCAGAGGAAGCAGCAGCAGGGGCTGCTTTGCAGCCGTGCAACCAAGAGAGACTGGAAGGGTGCCCTCCCTCTGTGTCCTAGGGCTTTGGATTTACATTGCTTCAGCTCCACAGAGATGCAGATACAGTGAACAAGCCAAACTGTTTAATCACGGGAGGCAAAGCAAAGGGATGAGCTGGGAGGGAAGAAAGGGGATGGGCATGGTCTGAGGGCTGAAGAGACGGAGCTGTCCAAAGGGAGGAATAGCGGAGGGGAAAAAAGCTGTGGCAGGCAGGGAGAGGGCTGAAGTCACGCGAGCTCCCCACAGGCTCTGCTGTGCCAGTCATCAGCTGTGCCTGGAGCTCCAGCTGCTCTCCTCTGGTCTCCAGGTGGTCTCCTCTTCAGTGGTACCTGGAGGTCTTCACAGGCACGGGTTCTTCCGAGCTGGCAGATGAGCTCAGTTCTGCAGCTCGCCCCTCGAAGATCAGCTGAACGAAATGGTTGATTCGAGAGGGGGGGTCTTCTTTTCTCAGGGCCTGAAGAGCTGGAAGAGAGCAGAACAGAGCCACGATCAGAGCCCGGATCTGCGGGAATCCAGGGAGATCCTCCTGCCAAGGGCCATCCCACCCAGCTCTCGCCATGGCCACAAGAGAGGAGGGGCCAACGGGATTCACCGCAAGGTGCTGGCCAGGAATCGCCCTGCCCGCATCCCTGAAACCTCTCTGTGCTCTCTGCCCACGCCCACCCCTTGTCCACACAGGGAGCGAAGCCGCCTGCAGGCGGGGCAGGGATTGCAGCTCCCTGCCCAGGCATTGCGGCTCCCCCCGGCAGCCCCCGCCGACAGCCCGCTGCCTTCACTCACCCTCACTGAGGGCCTGGAGCTCTCCCTTCTGCCTCTCTAGGAGCACCCCGGCGACCCCTGGGAACAGAGAGCCCGTCACGGCCCCAGCCGCACAGCCCCACAGCTCCCAGCGGCGCTGCCAGCCCTGTGGCCGGCACACGCGCTCTCCTGCCCCGGCAGGGCTCAGCCCGGGCCCCGGCCCTGACGCCCAAGGGCGCGGCTGCGGGAGGGCGGCAGCAGCCCCGAGGGCAGGCGCGGCTCCACGGCGCCGGGCGCGGATGCCGCTGCCGGGGCGGGGAGGGATCCCGGGCTCGTGGCTCACCAATGATCCTGATGGCCGCCTGTCGCAGGGGCTGCTGTGGGTGCTCCAGGTAGGGCAGGGCCCGGCGCAGGTTCTCGGCCGCTCGGCTCCTGTCCTTTACCAGCTGAAGAGAGCGGCAGGAGGGAAGGGTTGGCGCGGGCTCAGCCCCTCGGCCTGCCCGCACAGCCCTGAGGCCCGGCCAGCAGCTGCTGGCGCCGGGCTCTGGAAGGGGCACCGGGCCCGGTGCTGCCCGGGGAGCCGCGGTGCCGCCCCGTCCCGCGGCCCCGCTGGGCAGAGGCTCCGTCGGCACCCGGCTCGGGGCCACGGGAGCCTGGAGAAGAGCCCGCGCGGCCCGGGCGAGTGGGCCCAGGGCGTGTTGGGCGCAGGCCGGAGCCCCTGGGTGCAGCACGGGGCAGGGGCCACAGCTGCCAGCCCCACACACTGAGTACCGCGGTCAGGGGGCTTCTCCAGGCTGAGGCTTGGGTTTCTCCAGGCCGTCCTTACCAGGCACTCGGTGAAATTCGACAGCTTCTCCATCTGCAGCGCCCGCACCAGATCCTTTCTCTTCAGGAATCTGGCCGCGCAATGCAGCGTTTCCCGAGAGGCCTGGGGGGCAGCAGAGACGGGAGATGGCAGTGCAGCCCACGGCACAGGACCTGTGTCCCTGTGCCAAGGTCAGGAGGAGGCTGCAACCCGGGAGGTGCCCGGGCAGGAGGCAGCCGAGCCCCCTCTCAGGGGTGCACCAGCATCGCACAAAACCTCACCTTCGCCACACGCCCGTTCACGTCGCGGCAGTGCAAGAGGAGTGGGAGCAGGCTCTGTCTCACAATTCTCATCAGGGCCGTTCTTCCCTCATCCACTGCCAAGCAAATACTGTCACGGGCAAAACAGTTTCTAACTGGAGATATTAACTGAATTTATTATTAACCAAATCAGAGCAGGATAATGAGAAGGAAAATAAATCTTAATGATACCTTCCCCCTACCTCTTCCTCCTTCCCCCCTCTACCTCAGAGATGCAGGGAAGCAGGGCATTGGGTGTTATGATCAGTTCATCACACATTTCTGCCACTACTCAGGAATAGGAATCCTTCCCCTGCTGCACTGTGGGGTCCCTCCCATGGGAGTCAGTTCTCCATTAACTTCTCCAATATGAGTGCATCCTACAGGCAACAGTTCCCTGCAAACTGCTGGAACAGGTACTTATTTTATCATGAAAATCTTAAGAAAATTAATGCAGTAAAATTTACTTTGTAAGTGCATTTGATGTTCTACAGTTTACATCAGTATATCAGCACACATCAGTCAGCCAGTGCATGCTCTGAAATGTTAGTATGGCTTTTAATTTTCTTGTGATACAAAAGCACATTTTTATGTTTTCAAACCACATTTGCACCAAGTCTATCTGTCCTTCTTCCTAAGGCAATCTCAAGATCCAGTGAGTCTGAGGTTCTTTCTGTACCTTACACTGATAGAATATAGAGTTTCTATAAGCAAATTAAGAGTAGTTATTGCCTTTAGGAAATTCACAGATATCCTTAAAGATAGAAACAGTTAAAAAAATACCTTATTAAGGAAAAGTAACAAATTTCAGGTGCCAGCAATGAGTTTACTGCTTCATTTGTTCAGCTGTGACCCCAAGATGCTCTGTGCTGGAGAGAGCTGGGAGCTTTTCCTTCCAAAATCTGTGAATAATGCAAGATTGCAATAATTAGTTATAGTGGCTTGTATCTCCAGTTAGTCCTCATAATCAAAAATAATCTTATCTAGCCACTATTTTTGGACAATCATAATTGAAAACACTATATGCAGAAGTTTACTTTTGCACAATTTGGGTACATAACACACTTTCTCTAAGAGACTTCATAGTTAGGTGGCTTTAGTGGTTTGCCAGATAAATCATAATACTATCCCACCACTTTCCAGTAATGTTACACACTTCACAAAGAGTTAGATGTCGTATGTCTTCAGATAATGCATGATTAGACAAATTTGTCTTTTGCATTTTTAAAGTATTGTTAAAAAATTTTACGCCATCCCATATATTTTTTTATTCAACAGCAGTTTGGTTCAAGTGTGGTTTGGACGTACACAGTCATTCTAAGCATTCACCCTCCCCTACCTCAGACTCCTGGCTAGATGAGCAATTACACTGTATTGTCTCTGATCCCTGACCAAAAGGACATCTTTGTATTTGTAAGGAAGACAACTTAAAGCAACATCTGTCTAGTATGGCAATATTATTTACAGCCTTCTGTTAAAGATTTTAACTTGTCCAAGCAAACCTTATGTGACATGAAATTACAGTTATGTTTCCAGTCAAATAATTCAGAATAAGAATGTCTCATTTCTGTGACTATCTACCATTTACCATCACTTCGTCCATCTTCCTATTGCCACATTTTCTGGTATTAAATTATTATTCCCATTACAAATTTGCTACTATTTTTCAGGTAGTTCTCTAATGTACTAATGCCACAGGCACATAGATAGTTAACATACTAGAAATGTGAGGGATAATGACCATCCATGCAAGCTCCTAAACCACATGAAAGGCATAAGCTGTTTACAGGCAGCTAAGGGCGAGAGAGAAGATTATACCCCAACAAATTAAGCAAGCAATTTCTATTCTAGCCTTGATTCTCCTACGTGAGCACAGACAATCACTGCTTCTATGTACATTGGTTTTCTTGCTGTGTCATGTTCTTTTTCTGTAGAAGACCGACAGGATTTCTTAATGATTTACAGGACAGGCAACAAAATTCACTCAAATAGAACTGCAGTGCCAAGAAAGGAAATAATGTGTGGTGTTTAAGTGCTGGATTATGTCTCCAAATGAGTCACGTACATCCCCAGCCCCCAGTATCATCCATGAGCGGGACTGGTTTTTGCTATAATAATCAGTGATACAGTTACCTGCCAACACCATCAACTCCCATGGCATCAGAAATTTGGATTCCAGAACAAGATCCTGCATTTATTAAACAAGACTCTGTTGCAGGTACGATTCTAGCCCTGTGATATATTAAAGCAGCACAGACAATTTCAGGAAACAAAAGCACTGTTAAATGCTGGGGGTTTTTTGACTGCTGTTAGTTTGCCTGTGATTTGACTGGCTTTTACTTCATTGTTTACAATTTCCAGCTGCTTATCAAATATATATGGCACACAAATTTTAACCTTTGGATTGCTTATAAATGGTTGACTCTAACAACTTAGGTTTAAATAGGCTTTATTCTCATGAATATTCAATCATTTGTTTTTTCTACGTAATGTTGTTTTCTTTCCTGTCTGGGTGACATAATAATTTGAAATTGTTCTGCTTTCTTTCACATCTAATGCTATTATACACACAAAACTTGCATATGTACCCAAAAGTACATTTTCTTGAATAAATTTCCCTGCATAAATATGTGTGCAAGGGTGGGGGGGGGCTAATTAAAAAGCCCATATACACAGTCAAGCCCAGATTGTATTGGGAAGGTAATGAAATTGCTCCCTTGCTGCACACTGTGAAGTGATTCTGTAAAAACAGAAACTGCTGTGCTACTCTGTTAATGGAACAGGTTACAGTACGATTCAAGACCTTCCTCTCTCGTTCAGAAATTACTACGCCTTGAATGAGAAAATTATCTCTTTCTCCTGAAATGCACATTTGGAAAGTGATTTGCTTTCTGTCCTTCATTACAAACAGGTATGGATCCCACTTAAATCTGACAAAACCTAAGATAATCAGACTGGAAAATGCTGGGAGGTGGCAGGCTCACATTCTACCGTGTTAATGCAAAGCTTAGACTGTTTTTCCCAGTGAATCAATTTACATTCATCTGTATTAGATTTTGCCTAACATTTCACTCGTACCTGGATCATGGAAAGCCCTTTTATGAGTCTGTGCTGTCTGCCACTGACCCCCTCAGTACTTTCTGAGTACACAGTATCATCTGCACACTTTCTCACTGTCTCTGATCAAGTCATTCATGTTTATCTTTCAGCCAATGACTAATCCATGTTACCATCTTTCCTCTTGCCCCACAAATGCCTTAAAAGCTCTAGGAGAATGTATGCCTTTTGGAAACTTCAGTACATTATTTTAGCAGACCAAATCATCCTATTGATATGCTTGCTGCTGCTCTGAAAGCTCTTCAAGAAGCCATAAAAAGGCACAACCTCTGCCAAAAGAGCTGTGCTGAAATCTGCCCTTCACCAAAGCTTCTGCTGATCTTCCCAGACAGGATTTTAAATGGCCAGCCTATGCTTCCCCCCACTTTGCTCCCACCAACAAATTTTTATTTAGGATGTAAGTGTTGCCATTCTCCTGTCTCTAGATACCAGGGCTGTTCCAAAGGCTGTTCCAAAGCCTACAAATGCAAGGTGCTTCATACTTAAGCTGTGTTTGAACTAGTAGTGAATATTAACCAATCTGATGATTTTGGGGAGTTCCTTCCATCTAATTGTACCACATATTCTTCTGCAGTCTGTGTGTTTTGAACATATCCTACGTTGACTCCTTTTTTTCCTGTGTTAGAGCTTTACAGGATGCAAACATTTTTGCTTCTTCCACAATGCACATCAATGCATGAAAGTCATGGAAATTCCCTGAAATGGCTTCATGCTCCTTGAGTGCTCCTTCTATAATCTAGCTGTCACAGTACAGGCCGTCTGGTAAGCTTCTTTTCCAAATACATTGGAAAAATGATTTTGTTCTAATTTTGTTCCTTTAGCCAGCTTTTTCTCACTTCTCCTTGACTTGCAGAATAACATTTTATATTTAAGCTACCAGTTTATGATAATTACTTTTTTCTATTTATTTATACTTGCATTTATTTTATTCCTATGATGGTGTCAGGTACAACCATTTACGGAGTCCTTGCCAGTGACCTTGCCAATGATAGTAAATGCACAGGTCTGTGGTACATTGTGCTTTACAAAATCATCCTCCTGACCAGTTCTGTACAATGAGAATTGCATCCTCTTTGTAGTTATTTTCATCTCAGATGATCACGAAAAGGTGCATCCCTAAACCTTTTCTTTCTTTCTGCCTACAGAAATATTTTTGTCACTCTGGCAGAAGACTCTCCAATAAGCCTTGACCACCCAAATCCAGGTCACTCATGCACTGTGGAGAGAAGCCATACAAGCATAGATGGCTATATATAGATACCTGATTCCCATCAATACAAGCTAACAGAAGCATGCCAATTGCTTTAACTAGATTGCCAAAGTTTAGCTAAATTCAGTATTCACCAATTATGGCAGCAGTGCAATTCTCAGCTAAGTCAAGTCATTTATGTAGTGTATCAAGAGAGGTTACAAAGTCAAAATGTGTCTACCAGAATCTTGAATTTTTGTCTTTTCATGCTTTAAAAATAAGTAATTAAAACCAGATATATTTTCCCCAACAGAAAGGAAATATTCTCTTGTATGAGAAAGAGTAAAGGCACCAGTTCTATTCCAAATTACTGTATCTACAAAGATTTCAATGATATATGCATCTGAGGGATACCTGGAAATGCACTAGCTATACATTTATGTATTCACACCATAGAGGATTCAGTATTCTGTCAGATTTTGCACTGCATATAATAGCAACTGGCATGTCAACACCCAGTTGATTAAAACAAAAGGAAAGGGCTGTTCTTATTCATTGGCAATTGTATCCTTTAATGATAATGCATTCATTTCCCAGTTTTTTATAGCCTCTTATGATTTTTTTGGTAACTATGGCAACTACTCATTTTTGTTTGAATAAAAATATGTTGTAATGCCTTGCCACTTGCTGGCATATAAACTAAGGCTGCCTGCTGGAACTAGGACACCAGAATTTGGTTTTCCCACTTAGCTTTAAATTGACATGTTCACTCTTGGTGAAGAAAATTCCTATCTTTGCTAAGGAAAAAAAGTATTTGTCCGGAGTAGGTGGAAAAGGTCATTCAGTTCAGTGCACAAAGCACAGGTGCTGATGACTGCTGACCAAAGAGTGAGTCAGTCAGGCAGAGCAAAGAAAATACTGGAATTACCTTTTGCTAAGCTATGGCATCAACACCAGTCAAGAAGAAAGAAAGAGGAAAAAAAAGCAGATGAGACATGAAACCACAGCTGAATCTTACCTGTGTCCTAGAGAGAGCAGCTGGACTCCCAATCATGAGAGCACAATTCAGCATCTCTGGCTTAGGCCGTGGTATGCAGAATCACTGATGCAACACTCCAGAGCTGACTACCCTGCTGTCATTCTTCAGGCCAGTGTAACCTCGACCCTTAGAAAATACCTGCTAGCACCTAATTCCTCCTAAAATAAAGTCGCTGAACTTTGGTTACTACATTTTCAGGCTCACATATTTCAATGGATTAAAGCATTCTCTTCCTAATTCACTCCCATCTGTTTATCCAGTTTTGTTTTCTTAGAAAAGTAGGAGATTTTATTCAAGTCAGTTAATGCTAGAAGGTACAATTTTACTTCTACTTGTATTGTGGCAGCTGTTGGCATTTCCGGTATACCTGAAATTTCAAATACATCCTCAGTTACTTGGGCCCTGTTCTGGTCTCTCATCAGTATAACACAGAATGGTAGAATAATGCAGGTTGTAAGGGATTTCAGGATATCCTCTGGTGTAACCTGCCATTCAGAGTGGAAAGTCAAATTTATTTCAGACCAGGTTGCTCAATCCAATTCCAGCAGCATTCCTCCTGAGGTATCTGGGTATAGATGAAAGAAGAAACTGCCTGCAGCAAAAGTAATAAATTGATAATTTGATGAAGGACATTGAAAACCAAGGTTAACATAATACTCATATTTCTTCTTAATCCAAACAGTAGTTTATCTTGAAATATTATCTCCAGAATTACTTTCAGAATTCCCTATCCAACATCAGTACTAAGTTTCATGGCATTACTTCTCCAGATAAAGTTCAGTATGTGTATAAATTTCATGTGAATTGAAACCTGAAAGATTCATGCCCTTTGATCTTTGCAAGACATCATTACAGCATTATCTTCCCAAGCATTAATTAATAATAAATGCTTTATTCATCAGGAAGCTAAGGTAAGCACATTTTTTCACATCCTCACAGTTCTAGGATCCAAATTCTATTAAAAAAAGCTTAGGACTAGCACATCTTCATTTCCAGATGCTTAAGTCTGTTAAGAGCAGAATTGATGCAGCAGGATGTTTTAGTATTACGTTTCAATTTAAGGTAAAACAAGTATCTCTGCTTGATTTCCTTTTCTATGATGCTTCTTTACATTAGCTTTTTATTTTGGAGGAAAAAACCCAAACATCAAAGTTTCAGTAAATTGTTTCAACACAGCTAGACAAAAAGATTAAATCTCACAAATATTGGCAGTAGTTTCCAAGCTACATTCTCATGGTGTTAGTTGAGGCTCAAGAAAACCAAAATCATTATTTCCTGAATTTTAGATTCTGGTATAATTGTTCAGTGGAGATATAATAGGTCAATGAAAGGTAAATAACACACAAGTGAATTTTAGGAAGGCAAATGATGGTTTAAAGCCAGTTTTGACAGATCTGCTAATCTATATATTGTGCTCTTGGGAAGAGCTTTGACTTGAACAAATTTTCATCAGAGTCAGAGGTCACTGCTTCAGTGATTCTGTCTTAAATCTTACAAAGCTTAATGGAAATAATATCAAGTGCAGCATCCCTTGCTCCAATTCACAAGAAAATGCCAAAGCAAGGAGAATTTTGCCCACCAAGCCTCTGGGTGAAACATGAGCTAAAGACTTTCCTGTACTTTACTTCAGTGGGGCATGATAGAAGATAAAATGCAGTTTCCAGTCATAAGAATTCATCACAAAAGGAGAAGTAAAGGCAGGAGAGAGTTCATGAAGAAATTTTGAAAAAGTATAGGGATCCTATTAACAGAGAGGAATCTTGCCTCCTGTTCCCAAAGGTCAAAATGCCTGACCTTGATACCACTCCCCAAAAAACTGTCACCTCATTAGAAAAGCTTCCCCATGCAGTCTGTATATATATGTCTACAAATATAACCTTTACTCCTTCTCATTTTGTTTCTGAGAAGGGGCTAGTCAATGAAAATCTCCAGTGGCAGATGGAGTCTGGGATTAATAGTTAAGTCATGCATTTCTGTTTTTTGCAGCAGACTGAGGAGAGTGCTCCAGTCAGATTCTTCTGTGGACTGACAGAAGCAAAATTTCCCATCAATAGTATGAGCATCACCACCTGGAAATGGCAAATGTTACTTGTCATGTTTTTTTCCAAATGCAAATTATCCGATGGAATCTGTGCAGATGTATAATTCATGCACAGTGAGTTTAGGGATATTTTAGGATTATATGTTAGTGCTCAGAATTCCTTTCCTACCATTTCACCATACCCTATAGGCTATATTAAGTCATAGGACCAGTCATTTCCTTAGACAACAAAGTAAGTAAAGAGAAATCTAAACATAATGAAGTTATCTGTACCATTAGTCAAGAGTCAACAACATTACCAGCAGAGTGGCTTTTAAATATGGAAAATATCCATAAGTCGTTTTGGTTATGGCAGAGAAATCCATGATCCAAACCTCTAAACCAAGTAGTGAGTGACAAGACAACACAATGAAGGGAAAGTCTGGTTAATAGTTGGTGCAGGGAAGACTCTCTAGAAGACAGGATTAAGTAGGCTTTAAAAATCTTTCTAGGATTCAAAACTGAAAACTGCAAGTACACATTGAATTGAATCAATTAGAAACACCATTAATTTAGTTTTCTAATTATATCCACTTAGGAAACCAGATTTACATACTTTGCTCAATATATTTCCTTCTGAATCTCAGTTTTTTCACTGAACATGAGTCTAAAAGACAAGAAATAAAGCGAGCACACTTGGACCTTCAGGACTGCAATCTCAATTTACACAAGATTCCCATTGATGTAAGCAAGGGTAAGGTGAAATAAAACCTTCAGCACATTTCAACATCTACCAGTAGGACTAACAATTCAGGGGTAGAGGAGCTGAAACTAAAACATGATCTAACCAGGAAAGAAAAGCCAAAACCACAAAATCTATTATTGACTCATGTCTCAGTAAAAATGCTCCAAGATCTTCTGCATCAATATGTGATTGGATCAGTCATTTTATTATTCTGAACACAGTGAAGATCTATAGGTCAGGAATAAGAATGTTTGCTTTATATTTTCTCAAGAGGTGAAACTTCTTAACTGAATCTTACACTTAATCATTTCCAAATCCCAGGCTATATCTGCTGATCCCTGTTTTGATTTAAAATAAAATTCATTTTCCGGTTTGCTGCATGACTTTTATTTCAGATTTGACTTAGAGATTTATGAACGCGATATAGCTTTCCTTGCTGAACACTTGAACAATCTTGGTCCCTGTGGTGACTTCCACATAGCTGCAAGTGGAAAGAAACACTCACTCCTGTAAAATGATATGACATCCTTACTTCAAAAGCCAAAACAAATTTTTGAAGGCTGAAGTGTTCAGTTGCAGGGGGGATGAAAACCCAGGGGAATCTGGACCTTGCAGTATTGTGGAAAGTTGATGCCAGTTTTCAATTCATAGCTTCTTAATTGAGAAACAGAGAGAATCTGGGCACACAATGAATCATTCCCTGTATGGAAAGAGGGAGACTCAGAGGTTATTGATTGAACCTACTGTTTCTCCTGTCACCACTCGCTTAAATTTGACTTTGACTCAGAGTAAAATGATTTCTCCTGAAGATAACTGCTCTACGCTGCACTGCACAATTTGCCACAGAGGGTAAATACACAGCAAATGGATCACAGGATTCCAAACGCGGAGTTGGGCACAGCACAGCACACCAGCATGACCCCATGCCTCATGGCATCTCTACTGCCACGCATCCTTAAGGGGTAATGGCTTAGGCAATGCTGACTATTTGCACACCCAAAATGTTTGGTACCTCAGCTTACCATACCCTTCACTATGCAAGTGACAAATGCGGCAGATATGATCTTTTCTACTCACTCTAGCACCTGAGTATGACGAGGCACAAAATGGTCTGCAGTAAATGCAAACCATGATGCTGAGATCCTTTGCTCTGGTTACTTGCTTAATCCTAGGGTTTGGGGGTTTTAATGCCTAGAAACACACTGGGTTTTACAGAGACAAATTTATTCAGTGTACAGCTCACACTGACTGTGACTTTTAATAATATAAGTACAGTCAGTGCACCCCACAGGCCTGTTTATTTTGTCATACCAAGATTCCAATGGGAGCACTCCACATCTCCAACCCTGCTAACCTTCCAGCAAAACCTCCACAAAAAAATACATATGTACTATGTACTATGTATAGCATGTATCTGTTTAATGGACATTGAATTGTAGAAATTATGGAGGCATTTGGAGTGCAACAAATGCAAATGACTTTGAGGCCAAATTATTTTTTAAAATGGCATTTGATGTCTAATATCATGAGGACAGCGCAGTAAGGGGCAGGTTTTTTGGTTTTTTGTATGTTTTGATATTCAGCGTCTGAAATCCTTAAGGGAGTTGGTTACCTCAGATCTCTCAAAAACACACAAGCAACCTATTCAAACATTAAGGCACTTCAATGCTATCAAAGATCATACATCTGGTGCAATTGTACTTTTAGCTTGGACTCAGGGGTCTTTAAAAGGGACAGAAAGAACAAATTGAATGACAAATGAAAATTATTTTCCAAAAATTTGAAGGCAAATTGACAAATAGCAAAGACAAATATACGGGATTCAGATCTAAGTTTAGCTGGAAAATACACAACTTTCAGAATATCAGACAGCTCAAAACAGTAAAATCAATGTTCAAAGTTAAAAAATAGATGAAATCCCTAATGAATAACCAAACTACATCTTCACAGACAAAGTACTTGAAGGCTATGTATGTTGGAGATAGGTATACTTTAGTTCTCTGATCTTCTACTTTACAAGAAAATAAAACAGGATATTAATCACTAATTCAGTGATTAATGTAATGTGCTCACATTTTAATAAGCCAGTTGAAAATTTTACCTCCTTTACAGTTCTGCTTTGCAAAGCACTTCCCAAATAATTAATTTTAAGCAACTTACTTCATTCTACCAGTATCTTCTTGACTATCTAGAATTGCTCATATACTCAATTTCCAGAGCATTTCACTTCAAAATGAGATGAACAGACGCGTGACTCGTGTACACCTAGAAGCACTGAACCATTTGGCACTTCCTTTATCACAAAGCAAAATCAATGTACTGAAAACCACTCTTGTATTACTTCACCTTATTCACAGTATTGCAAATTCCACTTTTTTCTAAAAAAAAAAAGAGAATCATTTATTCAGTTTTACATCTTCAAATATTCTACAACCATTAATATTCTGAAAATCTTTTAGTTAAAAAGTACTTCCAGCACTTGATCTAAAATTGATAAAAACAGCCCCATCAATCCTAGATATGTGGATGTCTCCACAACTTTAAAAGTATTTGCTTCATTTTGTATGTGGCAAAGGAATATCATTCTAGCCTCATTTTACTGCAAAGCACTGAGACATGAGTTCTAGAATTCAAGCTATTTCATGTTAGAAACCAAGTCTGTTTCTGGTTTAAAATGGAGATATACAGGCCAGTCCAGAGGACAGTTCATATCTTCAGTTAACCGAGTTGTAATCGGAAAATGTTGTAATCTTCCACTAATTAACTTATTGTAATAAGGATACTTAGGTTAAGTGTTTTAAGATCATAGTGGATGAATAAAAGCCATGTCACAGGTTCGGCAGAAGAGGGAAAGATGGTTCAGCATCTTTCAAGACCTAGTCTAGCTCATCCCTACTGCCAAGATGGACCTTTCAAAAGCATCCTGGAAAGCGATCATTTATACCTCATTTGGAAACCCCTCCTAGCATGACTGACTTATTCACTAAAGCACGCAGCAAAAGGCTGTGGCAACAAGGACTGGACAGCTGAGCAGTCTTCCTTTCACAGCTTACCTAGCCCTCAGACACCAAAGAAATGTTGATCCAGGATTCTCAACATTAAGGGACCCCTTTCACTTACCACCCTATTTTGCAAAGACTTTTGACTCCTATTCAGTATGTTTTTGAACACGGGAATGGTAACAACAATAACAATTCAACCCATACATTTTTTTAGTAGCAGTATATATAGTTACTCAAATCTGAATGGGTCAGATGAAAATATCCTGATACTTCTCTCACTTGCTCTGACTGCCATTCGAAAATTTTAAGACAAACTAGAGCAATAAGCACTTTACTAGTTGGACTAGTTAAGATTGATACAAAAATGGCAAACATAACTTGATCATAGAGAGAGATGTATCTAACAACTTATATATGAGACAACAGGGAGAGTCTTTGTGATGCATGAGACAAGTAAAGGAAATCTTAGGGGTCAGACCAGCGACAGAGGATCAGATGACTTTCTCAATTACATGGATATAAATCTGAGATAAGTGCCACTGACATTAGTTTCAAACACATATGTTTCAACCCAGATCAAAATCTGTCTAGTGTCGAAACTATATCTGAGCTGATATTCTCTTTGCACTATATTCCCAAGCAATTTGAAGGAATAAGTGTTTCAGGCAGGCAATTGTATCATCTGTCCATGTGTGAAAAGTCTTGACCTTTCTTTACTTGACACGGATGTGTTACATGCAAGCTGAATTAAGTCCTATTAGGATAAAACCCGAGGTAAAAAAAAATATATCGGGGAAAAAAAGAGAATAAAAGTGCTGTAATAACATTAATCAAAAACTGTAGCAACCCTAAGACTTTGTCTCACTGTATGAAAAAGCTCCTTTACGTTAAGGGGATGATCACTGTAGGATAGCAGCGATTATCCCAGACCTTAGGTTTTAGCCCCCAGCAATGTATGGGTGAAGAAAACTGAACTAAAAATGAATTTTTAGATTACCACCAAAGGCACCTCATAAATACAAAGTGCAAACTCTACAGAAGCTGTACTCTTCCTGCTAACGCTGTGGTTCCTGAGGTGGCCTCATTATTTTTCTCTTACACCACAGAAAAACATTAGGCATCATTATCAGAGATATTTGTACCAAAGTTGCTTTTTAAGTTTTTGATTTTTTTAAATGAAGGGAACCAAGATTATACAAAAACATTTCCCAAGAATAGGACAAAGATGTATTTACAGCCCCTCTTTGAGTGGTATTTTACACTCAGTGTGTCTTTTTATTAAAAGATTTTGAAAGAGTCTGAAGACAAAACACAAAATCAAACCAGGACCCAGATTATCAGGCATTGCATAGGGTTCTCCAGATGCTATTTTCATTTCAGTGGTATTGCAGCTTCTACTAGTATAAAATGAAATTTTTCTGAAAGGTAATAAGTAGCTCACTCAAAAGACAATGAACAGTGACTCTTCAGTATATGATCAGATAACACAGGTAAACAAACACAAAGTTTAAAGAATTTTTAGGTCCTAATAGCAAAAATGCAAAGCTGAGCACACTTGACCCCTTCATCCAGGGACTGTTCCTTTTCTTACGAGTTTGTACTATGCCTAGCACAAAGAGGACCCATGGTTCCCATCTGCTTTTGGATCATAACACAACTGTTCAGTAAAAGCAAGGGCCAGGCAACACACCAGCACCACACCAAGATAGGGCACTTGTTTAACAGTAGGATTTTGTATTTCATGGAGCTTTGCTTCTGGCTCCTCTGTTAAGGGTAGGATGAGTTTCGTGCTTAAAACAGATATTCCAGATCTTTGCAATGCATCGAGGATTTTTTTTGTCTAGTTGTAAAACACTTCCGCTGAGTATCCCTGAATATAAATGAATCCTCTGAGAATACAAAGTGACTGTTACTCAGAAATAAAATTGGTCAGAAAATAGTTCATTTGAAACCTCAGAAAAGTATCTTACAAAATTTGTATTTATCTCAAATGTTTCAAGGATTTCAGTTCTCCCTGACATGTATGAAAACCAGCTCTGGTGAATTAGATTGGTATTTAAACATGCAGGCTTCTAACAACCTAAGAAAAGAAAATGTGTTCAAAAACCACTAAATGATTTAACTCATATGATCATCCCAACAACCCTAGTGCTCACAAGCCTCTTGTACTTTATTTTTTAGTGCACAAAAGGTAAACACAGGCTAAAATTTCAGAAAACGCTTGGGTTTTTAAAAAGGAAGAATTTGGGCAGTTCTCCAGTATAGAGCATAGATATAATCATTGGAACATGTGGAACACATGGAAGATTTGTTTCTTATACTGATTGATACCCTTTCAATACAATAAAATTTCTTTCCCAGTTAAGATCCTTTTCATTAATATTCTGTAAAGTAATTTGAACATCTTACATTTTTAGTTTAGTATGGTTATGTACAAGTGGTAAAAAAACCCCATCAGTCTCAAACACTTTTAACCAAATGTCTTTTACTATCTCTTTTTCCTACTCCTCCTTACTTTGGGATGGGATAGCTACTGTCCTGTCTCTTCCCACTGAGACTAAAATGAAGTAATGTCCATGCTGAAAAAAAGTCCAGCACTTTGCAAGTCTCTTCTAATTTATTCTTATTTCTCTCTACTGAGACCAAAGCTTTCAATTTTGAAGAAAGGCAGAAAAATGAATTGTCAATCATAAATATTTCTTTGCTTAAGAAATTCTTTTCAGCAGATCTAGTCCACAGAGAAGGTAGGAAGCAAAGGGTAACAGGAGGTGTAAAAGTGTACTGGGAAATGTGTGAGAGAACAGGTGAAGCAATAGAAACCCTTTATATATTCCAGCATCCTCACATTCCTCTCATGAGGAACGCAGCTTAACTGCATGGTTATTATGTTTGTTATATACAGCTCTTGAATAGCAGAAAACAGACAACAGAGTAAATTTCAGACACATCTGTTCCACCTGCAGATTATTAGACACATCACATGTTCGCATTTTCCTTATTTTGCACTGATTAGTGTAATAACCTTCACTTCAAAATCAAAATCAAGGTAAAATGTGGTAATTCCCAATAGGGATGTTTTTGTTTTTAATTGAATCTTCCTAAAAGAGGTCCATAGAAGACAGACTTAATTCAGTAAATTACTGGACAATAGATAAAGCACTTTTTTTGTGGTGGACAAAACAGATAAAGAGAAAGACAAAAATGAATGTATTCACTATAATCATGCAGGAGAGATTAGAACAGTCCCTATGGCCTCCTTTCCCACTTTCTCTGTCACTGAAAATAAACCACTTTTATTTCTGCAATAATCTCTCACTTTCTACTTAGCCATTCAGTGGAAAAAAAGCCACACAAGAGTTTCAGTCAAAATACCTGTCTGAGATTTGTGGGCATTGGAACAGCAGAGTTTGCACACATTTCTGAGTCTCTGAGGTACTGATTCTAATACTGATTAATCCATAAAGCCTGCATGAATCAGCATGTCTCCAGTTGTGTGCTGGCACCAGCTACCATTGTAAAAGTGACACCAGAAATCAAGAAAGCTCTAATAAGCAACAGTTCACATGGAATTCCCATGTGAGGTCCTTACCCCAGACAGCCAGCTGATTTAAAAATTCTTCTATATGCAGACCAAATTCTGTATCATGAGGGCTTTTCAATTATGTCAGAAAAAAATCTGCAAGAGAGGAGGGAATAAAATATTTCTATTTCTAACATTTTCATTTCAACTTGTTTATAATTAGAGTACATGTTCTATTATGGAAAATGTACTAAGATAGTAAGTCACAATCAGAAAATAACATTAGTTTAGGAAGACACAGTCTTCAGCTCTTCTGTAGCTATTAAGCCTTCCCATCTGTGCTCACTGTAGGGAAGGCAAGGACTCTACTTGGAGAGAGCTGTTCATTACCATATAAAACAGAGAACCTTCCACTGTACCACTTAATGTTTGAATTTCCTTTAGTGACTTTCTCCTGCAGTAATTTAAACTTTTGCTTCTGATCAGTGCTTTTACCTTGTGCTTCTGAGCAGTCATGACTACATCCAACAGCTACCTCACAAATGTTGCCTATTGAACTTACTACATTGAAAACACATCACAGGGCATTGTGTTTTACAATTTTACTCCCATTTTACTCTACGTTTGTGTTTTTACAGTTTTACTCCCATTTTACGATTATGGACAGCATTCATGTTCAATGAATAGATAAACCAACAAAACTATCTTCCAGAATCTGGAAAACATTTACAAATGTCAAATATAGGAAAATAAAAACCATTTACAAATGTGAAATATAGGAAAATAAATGTTTTAGACTGAACATAATATGTATCTTTACATCTGCCAAGGTAAAATGCCACACCCAAAAAAAACCCAAACAAACAACACCACAAAACACCACTAAAATCCCCAAAACTGAAGAAGGGTCAATGAGAAGAAAGCTTGGAAAGGAAAGCATAGGCAAGGAAGCATGAAAAAAAAAATTCAAAACACACTAACACTGTCTATCCACTTAGGGCTCCAATAAGAACAGTGAGCTGTTCATTCTTAAGCTCTCTGTCTGGAGGAGTTGATACACGTGCCCATGCATAGACATCTAGTACCCTTTCAGATGTTTTAAGACTTTTGGCTTGGCCTTCAGGTGCCATGCTAGAAGAGCAAGGGTCTCCCATTCATCTTGTGTCATATTTCCCAGTTCTTTACAGAGGTCTTGGGTACCCTGAGGGCATCTCACATGGTGCTAAACACTTCCATGCAGCCAAGAAATTACAGTCAGTGTCTGATCTTTCAGTGCCATGAGATAGTATCTCTGCACATAGTCTATGATTAAAAGTGTCCAAAACTGGTCTAAATAATCTGCTTTTAGGAGCCAAGAACAGTGAGCCACTCAAAGACTTAATTGTTCCCTTAGTGACTGGAATAACTGAAATGTTCTTACTCCTCATGCTGAATTCTTTGATTGAAACCCATAAAAACTATTAGTCATTGCCTTAGGCAGGCCTGAGTCTGTTTAAGTCTTCATTGGAGTCCTCAAATTCTCAAAATACAGCAGTAAGACTCAAGCAGCTTCTTACTCAATTAAAACATAAATATTTTTTCTGTGAGCAGATTGTTTATTTTAATAAGTTTATTGGGACACCAATTCAGAAAACAAATATTGGTCCATGCTATAGAAGTTCACAATAGTCATAAATTAACAATTTTATTAGAGACGTAGAGTTGGATTTTAATTCGTGAGAGTGCTGAGAAGGTTGTCAAATGGAAATGATAAAATTTTAATATCTCATTAGTGGAAAAACATAGTGTACTCTAAACATTCAAAACCCCAAGTGTTTCCATCATTAGTTAAATTTTTTGTATGGAAGCTTTTCTTCCTAATACCATTAAAGAATAAGGAAAATAGAACAGTGACCCAGTCTCATGCTGGCATTTTCCTATTATCACTAATCCAGGATACCATTACACAGCTACCTCAAAAGCAATAAAGGAAAGCACATCACTGTGTCTGTACCTCTGCAGAGTGTTCCTCTTCACATGGACTCTGGGTTTCTCTTTAACAAAATTACCCTTTTCAGTGGGCTTCTGCAAAGAGGTCATTTAACAGCCAGAAACTTGTCTGATTATGAATTATATTGATGTAGATCAGGAATAAAATCGCTTCTCCCTTTTCCAAAATGTTTTCAAATTTACCAGTCATAAGATAAGCTCTTTGAAGAGTCTTCCTTTCTCAGGAGAGGTGAAGGTGATCAGAAATGACACAGAAAGGTCCCTCGCAGAAATGGCACAAAAGCTTTGAACATGCTCATCCTTGTGCACCTCTTTTCAACTTCTGAATTTACTTCATTATCACAAAATTACCAAGTAACTGTCAACAGACTACTGTTTATATTGGATACCTTTAAAAAGATTACCTTGATTTTAATCAGCCTCTCATCTCCATCTGAATATTGACTCTGTGCAGGTTTTGAAAATAATGAGCACAGAATAGCAGAGCTATCATCAAGATACAGGTTCTACTCATTTTAGTTCCAGAATACTTAGCAGTAATTAAGGATGCTGGAAGACTGCAGAATCTTCTTCTGTTAATAACTGTGTACCAGAAAAACAAGACCATTTTAAAGTTTAAAAGTTGATTTGACATATTGGATGAAATTACAATGGCTCTGCTGTCTCTGGTCTCAACTATTTTCTTCCTATGCATTTTGACACAAATAAATAAAAGGCATAAAATCAATGGTAAGGACTGTGTAAAAGGATGGGACAAAATAAACTCTGAAACAAGTTTTAAGTTAGGGTCCCTGTGTTTCTGTAAGTGCCACTTTTGTATTTGAAAAATAAGAAAACTTGAGGATGAAAATAAATTCCATTAATTTTGTTCCTTGAAAGGCAACAACAAAACAATACACAGTACCTCTGTCCTCCCTATGCTAACTGAAAATAATGGTTAGAAAAATTTTATGCATACTGATTAGGAAATAACAACTGTTTCATGTGAAATATTAGACAGACAAGCAGAGGGTCTATGACAGCCCAAACTTCACAGGTAAATATCATTGCAAAAATACACTTTGTGTGTAACATAACACATAATTAGAGTATCAAAAAATTCCAACAAAACAAGTGAAAGGTGTGCACTACTAAGGAGACATTTAGGGTTAAATTATATGAAATAGAGAGAAGGCATTGCAAATGCACAGGTAGAGTTTACTTGGCTGGTCATAGCTGTCAGTTATGAGACTGCAGAGGAATGTAGAGTTGTCTGATGGAGACTGCAGAGAATTGTTTATTTTGCTCAATAAACCATTTTATATGCATGGTATCACACAGTACAGAGCATGCATTCATCAGCCAGCAAACTCCCAGCTATCACAAAACAATTTAACAGGATGCTGCCAACTTAAAATATTGAGAATCTGAAGCCTTGCCCCTCTGCAACTCACCCCAAACAAACAAAGAAAAAAACAAACCTCCAGAACTTAGTTCTGTCCTTTTCTTCTTGCAATTTTTTAAATGAAAATTTTCCAACCAAATAAAAATTTTCATTTTTCTGTGGCTGTGTGAAAGTTCCACTCATTGGAAAATCGGCTGCATTAATAAAGGGCAAACTAGAAAGAATTAGCCTATTTTATTTTATCCTTGTTAATTGTAATAAAAAACTTGCTATTCATAGAAAATACAAGTAGATTTTTAGAAAGAAGTGTGGCTTTTCCCTATGTGTAACTGTTCTTTTAACAGCCTGGTCTAAAGGCCCAGCTGGCAGAAGCGTTCACAGGCTTGCCAAACTCTAAACCACAATAAAATTACCAGTAATGCTATCAATTTAGGTCCCATTACTTCTGTTGAATGCACCTAACAAAATTACTCTAAAAGCATGTAATTTTTTTAGATAGTATTTGTTATTAAACTTCACAGCTTCATTGATGCAAGCAATGGTTGGAGCACATAGAACAGGCTGGCTGGATGTTTAGTCTGAGCAAAAGAAAAAAGAAAAAACATACCCACTGTGTGAAATTCAAATGTCCCACAGGAACTAAAGGCAGGTAGGAACTGACATTTCAAGGTATTGCACTCTGTATATTAGGGACATCGAAAATTTACCAACCAAACCTCCATGATCAGAATATATAAGGTTTTAGAAGAATATTTTTGTTTATCTACATTCCCTAGAAGAGATCTGCAGGGCTAAAAATTAAGGAAAGAATAATCTTGGCATGCCATTTTCTCACTATACAACAAAGTATAGTACTTATAAACAACATATGTACACACCAAGTATTTCACATAAAAATTAACAGAATTGGAGACATACATGCCTGGTTCAATGCACAGATAAATCCAGGTAGCTATCAAACACCATTTTGATTTCTTTTAAGCTCCTTTTAATAATGGTAAGAAATTAAACAATGGTAAGAACAATGTGTAGAATACCACCAGGTTATAATGAAATAATTTATTTCTTTCAGTATATTAAAAATACTCTGAGTTAGTTATTCTGAGATATTACAGCTAAAAACCATGTAGAAGACAATTTCAGATTTGTAAGAAGCAGTTTTTGGTTTGAGTTATGCTTTTAACAAGCATTTTGTAACTTTCTTTCTTACTATTATTACCATTTTATTGGCCAATTTTGCTGTGGTTCACAAAATTTGAATCACCTCAGAATCATATTTCACACTCAGCTAACTTTGAATACATCCTAAAAATTTCACAGATGCAAGCACACTCAGGAGCATACATTTCAATAGGTGTTCTCAAGCTTTTCACCAGCCAGCCCTTAGGGCAGCCACCCCACTGCCACCCACCCAGCCTTCAACTTTTCCTTTCTTGTGAGGATCAAATGGCATCTCTATGAGAACATGGCCAGTGTGAACCTGGACAAACCTAGCACTAGAATCTTTTTGTTTGTTTGTTTGTTTTTATCTATTAATGACTCTGTGAAAGAATCAGAAACACTGATTTGAACAAAACTGACTGCACCCATGGTGTAGACCCTTGTCCCAGCTTCTCTCTCCCTTATAGGACAGCTCTCACCTCCTGCTCCCAAGAGAAGTCTGCGGAAGGTGTAACTACTACACATAAAGAACACGAACAGTACAATTTTCACTAACAGTTTTGACCACAAACCTACAAGTATGTGTTCTGTAAATACAAAATGATCATGAATTCAGATTTCTCAATTGCAAAAGCAGCCATCCCTCACAAAACCGTATTTCCATATGTTAATTTACTATTGGATAGAGCAATAAGCATCACTGTGTGATTGTCTCTAAAATTTCCTAAAAATACAGATTAAATTGCAAGAAAAAACACATATATTTCACAGACAGCTTTAAAATGCTTGAAAATTTAATTGTTGATCTTAATCTTGGTTTACTGTAATTTAAAAGCATAATTTATTCTATCCTTAATATATCTTTAACCAGAATATATATATTTTTTAAGTCTAGATAAACAATAATTCAAAGAGACAATGGGAACTACAGTTAAGAGGTACCTTCACAGTTCATGAGATAATGAAAAATAATATAATACTTTTCTATTTACCAGACTTGTCAAAACTGTCACCCATATACTTACTACCATAATTCAATCAGAAAATCATAGTTTACCAGCTTCTCACATTTAATGGCTAAATGAGTTCTTTATGGTATAATCACTTCAAGAATGTCGCCACACTGAAGCCCTTAAGATGAAGAAGAGAGGGACAATTAATATGTAAGAAGTCTATCTATTTTGTATCAAGAAACTACAACCTCCAACTTCTTCACGTATCTTATCAGGGTATAAAAAATGAACATTTATTTAAACAGAAAATCTTCAATTTCTGAATCTGGTAGTCAGGGCACCATCTGGTCTTTCTTTTTCTCTGTTTCTTTATTGAGCTTTCCCCAGGCTCCTTAGAAACTTCCCAGATGTGTGTTTTCTCCAGTTCCCAGCCCTCTCTCCCCAGGGGGCCTAAAATGTCCATCATTACAATCAATCTCATCTGCACTAAGCTGGTGGAGGAAAATGAGGGAAGATTACTCAAGAGAGATCTGTGTTGAATGTTATATGATTTCCTATAACCTGCTTTCTGATAAAATTCTTGTTTGCCAGGCATTTGTCAGATGTTCTGTACTTATTGTCACAAGGGAGATCCATCCTAACTCAGTTCTTAAGAAAAATTTAGAAGGAAACTTATGCCTGACATTTGTTTATACATAATGCTAACATTTATGCCCTATCATTACCATATCCTTTTCGGGCTGCTTTCTATTAAATCAACATTACAAAATGCAGAGCTAGTTTTTTTTAACCTAATTTACTTTATATGCTTTTCTCCTAAATTAAATATATGTGACTGCAGACAATTTTCAGAATGGAAGTAAAGATTATACAGTATAATTCAAACTGCAGTAGCAAGTGCTAAAATCTGAAGATAAGCTATCCCTTCACCTTGTGATTTGTGAAAACACTACATCATTTCAGACATATATTATGTCATCACCACAATGTTTCTTGCATAGAGTCTGTGTTACCGTAATTCTAATCAGATTTAGCAAACAGAAAAATCTTTAGGTAATCTGATTTCATTCCCCAACACTGCAAATGCATTAATATAAACATCTGTCAGGTCAGAATCCTCTGGCATAATTAAAATTTCTCTTGATATATTATCTTTACATACTGGGGTAAAGAGAGAATTTAACCTACACCTAGCACTTTTCTAAACAGCAATCACAGGCAGACGTTTTATGCTGAGAAACTTCATAGGATATTGTCCTACATTGTAGTTTCTCCAACACCAAAGCAATTTTAAGAAAGCACCTGCTCTCTCCAGGCCTGAGGCATGCACATGCCGTTATGCAGTAAGACAACTCAACACTAGGGTTTGTTCACATTGAAATCAGATTGCTCTGGGGCGTGACTCCACAAAGAATCAGAGCAGCAAGATTAGGAGACCATCGAACTGAGGCAAGGAGGAAGGTTTGAATGGGAACACCTTTACCTCTGGAGAACTCTGACTAGGGGTTGCACAATTTGTCAGTGAGAAATGGTCCTTCAGAGACTTGCTGACTACAGAATATTAGGTGAGCATATAAATTCTGGGTGATGTTTGCAAAACAGGCTCTATGCATGGGAGTCTGGAGACAAAGGCCAGTGAAAGCTGGACATGCAATTCTGAGCTACGCTGGAAATCCCAGCACTAGGGAGAAACATATGCCCTATGCCTATTCAGGTAACTTGAGATTGCGTTTATCTCACTCACTAAGCAAGGTATAAAAAAGAAACAAACAAAAAACCAAATAAATTAATTAAAGGGAAGAAACCACAAAGAGTGCAAAATGACAACAAGAGGATATCCAGGATAGGCTGAGACAGATGCAGGCAGAGGGGAGGCAGGAGGAGAACTACACAGTAAGACTGTCAGAGTTACTGAAGCATTGAAGAAGAGAAGGAGGAAGAGGGAAAGACAGGCTTGAATTCTTTCTCAGTAAGCTTTGGCAATCTTCCTGCAATATAGAAATGCCTAAACTAATTTCCAAATGATCAGTCTAGCTTGTCAGTACTATGTAAGGACATGATGATTAGTGAGGACTAATTTATCCTGCTTTTCAGCCTCTGTGAGAGAAGTCATACCTGAAAGGCATGAATACCCCCAGTTTTAAATATATTTCATTAAAGTATGAAATAAGGCATGGCTCAAATAAAGCTTGACAAATTTATAAACCACATCACCATGAGCTTATAGGCCAACAACCTACATGTCAAATTATCACAGAACAGTTAATGAACAAAAAAAATCACTGGCAAAAAAAATATATTTTCAATAGCAATTTAAAATTGATGGATTCCAGAGTTTTTTCTGTGGTCTTTTGGTTTGGGGGTTTTGTTTGGGTTTTTTAACATGTTCACCTTTCCAGGTGGATTATTTGCAACTACAGAAGGAAAGAACCTGACCCTCACTCCAGACTCTTACCTGGACTCTCACGCTGATTTTAGAATGACAGTTTCAAGACTCAGAACAAGCTATCCAGGTTGAAGAATGTAAGGGTTTTCCTTTCTGTGAAAAGAATGCTTTTGGTAATTTATTCATAGGAGAATTTCCTTACAAATAACTAGCTGTAGCACAGCCAGCTGCTCAGGGTGATATCAAGGAAGTTAACAGATACTTTTGAAGAAACATTACTAAGCAATTCAAATAGTGGAATCAAAATGCAACTTTCACTAGAGGCAATCTTTGCAGAGCTGTTTCTTTGTTAGCTACTAGTGGTTTACAGTTGTATAGCTGTTCTCTTTCACAAACTCAGAAGGGACCCATTTGTGTCTTTGCTGTAACAAAAGGCAGGACACATACAATAAGGCAATAATCAGCAACAGCAAATTTGTTGGTTTTCTTGGTGTACTGTAGGGACCAGCCACCAGTAGGCTCACATAACACAGATACAATACAGGTGAACCAACCTGGGAATACTACCATTATTTGCTTATCACACATTATGGATATCTTTTTTCTTTTCATTCTATAGTGATAAAGTGGAGCATTTTGTATATAATTATGCTATTTCACCATTAGTGTATTCAGTATATAGTAAACATGAAAAAAAAAAAGATGGAAAGGCTGTTCTTATAAAAACATCGATTTTAGACTACACATTGGGACCTGAGGCCATAGCTGAGATTCTGACTTAGATTAAACAGGTGTCAAGATCTTCCAGCTTCACTCGATCTTATAAGACCTGCTCCACTTGGATTAATTTGGAAGAATGTATACTCCTTAAAGGAAAGTTGAATACTTTTTCTACTAAGAAAGTAAATGGGAATATGTTTTATCTGTAAAAATAGAAAGAGAATGCCACATTGCTCATCCTCAGAATCCCAGAGAGTTTAAAATTTTACTAATTCAGAACTAACTCCTTTATTTTATATAAAACAGTATGTTAAATAATACAATAGACAAATAAATAAAACAAAACAAAAAACATTTGTCAGTCTGAAAGATATCCAAAAAAGAAAGATAATAGAAAGCAGTTGATATTGCTCATGCACCTACACCTTGATAAGAGTAAAGAGCAGCAAGTAACGGAGGGAGGAATTGTCAGAAACACAGATCTCCAGTGAAAGCATCTGAATGATACTTCTTTAAAAGTTTATCAAAGCAGAAAGTTACTGACCATTCAGCATCACCAGTTTTGCTGAATTTTCAGAGAAAAAGAATGAAAAAGTGCTGCTTGATGAAAGGATCTAGTTACTGACACTGAAGGGAATAACATCCATATGCAGATTCAAATTTACGTAAAAAAATTCTTAACCTAGTTTTATGTAGACAGCAGCAGTATATGTCAGCTTAAGTTTAGAAATATGCATTTTGTTTTTCAGTGGGACAAAAGCAAAGCATTTCAAATATTATTGCAGTATGTCCCAGGGTCTATATTCAAAAAATAAGAATTCAAGTTTTGCCGTTTTGGCTTTAACTACTATTTCTCTTTCCTTCCATTCACTTTCTTTTTTCTGGTCAAAAGAACAAAAAGAACTTTGAAATCCCAAAAATTCTCAAATGTTGTCAGAATTAATCCATATCCTTGAACAGCATATTTTGAAGACAATTATATGTAAATAAAATCTTTTTAACTGGTATCCCAATATCTTAATATTTTACTAGCATGTCTGTTAATGTGCATTTAAGTATGTACAAGGAAAGGTCAAAAATAGCTAAGTGCAATCTTTAATTAAAGCAGAATTGACAAACATTCCATCAATTTGGTTGACAATCCCACTGAGTGGAAAAGGATTTCTGAGAGGGTTCTCATTTAAATCCTTTTCACAAGAAAATGTAAATGTACAGGACGTTGGGTTTTTTTTTTTCTTCTTTCAGATCAGTTCACCAATCCTTAAAGAAGCCTATAATAAACCGGTGTCACTTGCTAGAGCAATTTTTACCACTTACTAGGATGACAGACAGTACTGGCAAGTTTTAAACTTATGAGAACACATGATATTGAACAGATTGAGCACAGACACAGGATAAAGTCACATTTAGAAAACACCCATGAGTGTGAGCTAATGAACAGTTTTAGGTGACATTAGAGTCTTTTTTGATGTATTTCCATAAGGAAACTTTGGCTTCAGCCTGTAACTGAGCCCTGTGTAGGGAGACTTGCAGGACTGTCTCTCCTGTGATCACCAGAGTCGACAGTGCACACAGAGCTTCCCTGGGAAGTTCACAAAGCCACTGCTATCCTAACTCTGAAAATCTTCCACACAGCAAACAAGCAGTATAGTCCACACCTTGAGACAGAAATGCAACTTATAGAGAACAATGCAAAATAATCCAGTACTAATCGAAACATGAAGGTTTTACACAAAATTCTTTAATAACTTCAAAATTTGATCATAAAATCATACCTATCACAGTGTGATGCCCTTCTAAGCAAAATGTGGCACGTCTTTTCAAAACACAATACATTTATAATCTAATCCTGTTTAAACCTGAACTTTTCTGAAACTAGTATTATTTTCTACATCATCTTTGGTTAGAAAGTTCTGTGCCAAATCCTATTTTTTTGACATTAGTAATCAGAAGCAATAATCATTGCAATTATGCAACCATTTAATAAACCTGCCTCTGAAACTGCACCTTGTGTGAGATTGTCAGTCTACCAATGTTCATATTTGTGATGTAGCGTGATAGTGCTGGCCCAAGAGCAGAAGACAAAGACATATTGCATATTATACATTTATTCCCAGTACATACTTTTAAATGTATAGCTGGGTGATTTAACACTATGATAATCTCATTCTTATTAATGCAGCGATCACAGTTGCAGTCTCAATTTATGAGACTCATTCATTCACATCCATCAAGCTGCTAAGTCTTTGATCGCCACAGTGTTTTCTAAAAGAAATGTATTCAGAGTAATTTTAAATTTTAATGCCAAAGCATATTGCATTAGAAACCTCTCCCAAATACATCATTTTTTTCTCAGTCAGTTTAAAATTGCATACTCATTTCTACATGTTCCTTTGCTTGGCACAATCCACAAAACATTTCTACTGACACATTCAGCTCTCAAGCAATTGAGACCCACCATGTTTCTAAAGCCATGCTTTTCCTGATGAGATATTAGAGGTTAGTAAGCCATGCAAAACACAGAGTTAAAAAGTGGTGCTTTTAAAACTCATTTGTATTTTTATCCAGAATAGGACACTAATGATCAAAAGGACACATGTTCTGATCACAATCAAAAGAGTTTGTTAAAAATTTTTCTGTTGATCATTGTGGAACCCATCCAGCTCAAAATTGTGCTTCTTTCTCTTAATCCACAGCATCAAAGCTGGCAATGTATGTCCCAATTCGTAAAGCATTTAGGACATGTTTTTCTTTGTGTATGCACAAAAGGCATTTTCCTTGGTTGAAAATAAGGACATTCATAAAAGAGAAAGCATTCCTCAGATAAGATGTGAGAAAGTTAGTGGCTACACTGCTGAAATGCAGTCAACACAAGCACATGCTAAAAGTAATTGATTTAAACACATTGTTAAATCAGAGCCTGAATTACAATTGCAGAGCCAATTTCCATCTCCTCAACATTACAATTAATACTGTCAGGCAGCAAGGACTTACTAAAGAGTCTCTGATCCCTTTATTAGCAGCATTTAGTGTGGTCCATTGCTCATGCTCAAGTGATAAAAGCAGTCATTTATCTGAACAGAATATCACATGTAGCACCACTGCACTGAGCCCAAATGTAGACTTATAAAACCATAGCATAGTTTTTGTTGGAAGGGGCCTCAAAGGTCATCTAGTTGCAAGCCCCCTACCATGGGCACGGAAGTCCTTCACTAGACTAGGATCAGTACCTGGAAAGTAATTTGTGCTACAAGGCAGCCACATCAGCACACTAAAGATGCAAAAATGCAAAGAAGCCATTTGGAGTCATCGGTTTCTGAAATAAAGGAAGATCTGCTGGGGATCCCCAGTGTTACCAGTGATAACAGTCACATGAAAGCATGGATCAGAGACCTGCTGGTTCACAGCACAATACCACATTTTTTCTGCCTTTCCAGGACTAACTGATTTGCAACCACGTATTTTATTGCAATACAGAGTTTAGGATTTTAAGCAAGCCTTTCTCTGCAGACAGCAAAACAGGCAGTTCAGTGAATGTCAAGAAATAATGCCTCGCTGCCACCTAGAGGCAATCCAGACATTCCCTTTCTTACCATCAGATAAAGCCTTTCCTGGGTTCTCCTGCTCAAAGTGCAGACATTCTCTAGAGAGTTACAAGGATAAAGTAGATTAATCTGAAGTTTGTTAAGCAGGCAATGAAGTAAATCAATGCTCTATGGAAAATGGGTATTAGTTAACACTCAGTCAAATATCCTTCCAACAGCCTTCCAACAATGTTGGAACTAAGCCCAAAGACTGTGACATCCTGCACAGGGATGCAAAATCTGAGGTAAATGTAAGCCTGCATATTTTATAACACACAGGCAAAACCTTGATTAAAGAGTATCAAAGATGCAAAATCACATCTACAAGGTATAGTTGGACTGTCTGAAACCAGCAATACAGATCCCATGTTTTAGTCTTTAATAAAAGGACAAGAATTATTTCAAAGAAGTCCCCAGAATTTTATTTTCACTATTGCAACATTAAAATGTTTGCTGGCTTTTTGAGAGTTTAATTTTGCTTGACAAAATAATTTAAACACACAGCTATGAAGAAACTCTGGATATATTTAAGTAAAAGTTTCTGTCTTCATTTTTTTCTATGACCTTTATTAACATTATAATTGTAGCTAAAATTTTCCATGCTGGGTGTCTGCACAGACTAAAGGACTTGGGGAACTTTTGTTTTCAATATTCAGCCTTCCTCTTTTGATGTAGTTAAGTAAACAATTTGTAAAGAAACTAGAGAGAGTTTGGAGGGAATGGTGGCAGGAAGACTCTAAAAACCCATTTGTTTAGTTGTTTCACTAATAAATTCTAGTACATCCTAAACTTCAAAGGGGAGCTTTAAATTTGCTAGGGAATTGTCACGCACTCTGTATACCTTTTGAAAGGCTTGAGTTCACTCACACCTAGCCAGGTTCTACAGCCATGAAATAAGCTGTCATTTGCATGTGTCCAGCAGAAATTTTCAAAGAGTTTAGCAGTTCTCCAAAGAGTCTGCCTACAATGAGTGTCAAAGCTCCTATAAACAAAAAAAAAAGGACTGCATTCATAGACCATTGTCATTACGCATGTTCCAGCTAGTTCATGCAGGATTTTCCCTAAAACTATCAAAGAGATTATTCAGAGTTAAACCAATTATTAAACCAATCCTTAAACCAATGAAGAGCAAAATTACTAGGAAGAATATTCTGAAGTGTCTCAGATACTCCTTTTTTTTTCTCCCATTTTTTGTGTTCCTTTTTTTTAACTCCCAGGGTTTTTTTTTTTTTTTCCTTGCTAAAAAAAAAATAAAAAAAATTACAGAAGTCCTCTTCAACAGTTTAATCCCTGTTTCATACAGACAAGATCCTGCAGCAAATTTGAGACCACGTTGATTTTGTCAGGACACAATGATTATACTGGGACAAGTACAGGAAGCCCAGTGCAGTCATTATACAGGAACTACACCCATTCTGCATGTGACATTAAGCTTATTTATTAGCTACTCAGTTTGTCCCTTTTTAGTGACTATGTGAAATGAAGATCTGGATGTCATCTCAGTTCAAATTCTGTCCTAGAGAGAAGAAAAAATACAAAGCAGACTGAATGTGAAGGAACATCCTCCATGAGAAGAGGGCTAAGTGCAAGATAGGAATTATGGTTGTGACTGAACTGCAGCCTCTTCATGACGGTATGCTTTGAATACTATCTAACTTTATTACTGGCTAGGAATACCCAATCTGCATGACAGTCTCATAAAAAATACCCTTCTCATGAAATCTATGTTTTTCACAGCACTGAAAATACACAAGAAAATGTCCTTTTTGCACAGGGAGCTCGAAATGACAACCACCTCACTGCTGTCAGGAGAACTGGTTGTATTTACTCTCTATCTTCAGGCAGGCTGCTGAGGACTTTAGGTCTCTGCTTTTCTTATCAGGTATTTTTAATCATATGTGCCTAAGCAACCAGCAAGACTGAGACCAGCACTTTGTTCACTTCCTTAGCCTCCCCAAAACTGGACAGTGACTCCATTTATTGCCTGGTTATTCAGCTACTGATGTGAAAGGCTTTTGACTTTCTCTCTGCAGAAGACAATTCAGCTGACCATAACTTTCTGGATGAACAGTCTAGAAAACAAAGGTGTACTCTCTGGCACCTCTTAAAACATGAGACACAGAATACAGACCAGATAGCTACAAAAATAAAAAAAAGAAAAACAACAACAAAAAAGCACCATTGCATTCAAATACCAAACAGACAGAAAAAGATTGGATAAAGTGCCAGCCAGAAAGATGCTCTGAACTGTGAAAAAGGAAATTATTTTTCATTGTTTGTTTCACACTGTGTTCAGGACAACAAAATATTCCTTCTTTGAAATGATCAGCATTATGTGAAAGAAATATGATTCCATTATCAGTTTATTCCCCTCTTGGGAAGAACCCATAAGTCTCTCTAAAATTAACTGTTTGGGTCAGAAGTATGAGGTCATTCTATTCTCTGACATGGACAGCATTGCTTCATAAAGAGGAATTTCAATGGCAGGATTATGTGTTTATCAATAGATCTTAATACTTGGCATTATCATTGACTTTTACTCCTGGGGATTACCTTCTACAACAGATTTCACAGACTTAATTGTTCACCTTCATATTATACATTCTTTTAAGGACTGAACTCAACTGAAACTGCCTCAGCTGTAGTTTCACATAGTTAAGACAATCACTGGAAAAGTCCTTCTATTTTGTCAGAGCTTTTCTCAAATTCCTTGAGTGGTACCATGAGATGGCAGTGGTTCAATGACTCTAGGGCTGAGAAGTGAGAGGTAGCAAAAAATCTTCTTGTAAAATATTTATACTTATTCCCTGACTTCGGAGGAATGAAGCTGCTGCCAGCTATTAGAAGTGTTTAGCTCGTCTTGGGTTACTGGAAGCACATAAGAAAACTGTTTCTCTCTCTTCATTCTAAAAAAAACCAACCCAGAGATTTGGATGATAGTAATATCCAGAAGGTCACAATCTCTAGCTGGCAGATACTGCTGCTTTCTCCCTCTGCACTACCCCAGCTGCTGTGTACTTGAATCAGCTGAACGAGCCACAGCATTTGTTGGGCCTTCCATATAAGAGAAGCTGGACCCTCAATCTAGCACAAAATTAGCTTAAAACAAAAAAAACCCACAGTAACAAAAAAAAAAAAAAAAAAAAAAAAAAAAAAAAAAAAAAAAAAAAAAAAAAAAAAAAACCACAGGGGGTAGGGAGTGTTTTATCTTAGCTTTTGGAACTCAATTGGCTCCCATAAATGTCTGACAGGCACCAAAACTGGCATGAGGGAAGGGCAGAACTGTGGAGCCAAGAAGTGGTGAAAAGGCAGAAGCAATGAAAAGGAGTGAAAGCCATCTTTTAAATACATCAAATGTTAAGGTTTCCTGGATCTAGACCCTAATTCTATAGGGCTCACATGACCAATTTTCTACAACAGATATTCCTAATCCAGCAGGCATGTCAGTACTGTGTCCACTTACCTCATCCTTGCATATCTGACAACCAGATAAAGTTACATGGCATGAAAAGTTTTGGTTATATTTCTGGCATTCACTCCAAAGACACGCCAATATTTCAGAAGAAAACTTTCTCTGCAATTCAGTGCACTTCAGAGAAGCAGGAAGATGATGTGAATTCAGTTTATTATCAGTATGCATCAAGAAATTGGTTCCATTTCCATGGCTACAGAAAAATCGGTCAAGCTAACCTACATGCCATGAAGTTATTATATCAAAAGAAAATTTTCCAATAAGCCTGCATAGAAAAGAATAGTATTTAGTAATGGTAATTGCAAATGTTAATGAAATTATTTGCTATCAGACACCATATGAATGTGTGAAAGCTAATAGTGACATTAAGATATAACTGCTAATCATTGCAAGGTCCTTTTCATTGTAGTCAGAAATTTGCTATCAACTGTTTCCCTAGTTATTTCAGATACACTATTATTTTCAAAATAACTCTCATATTGTTTTTCTTATTCAAACAAATTCCCCTTAGACTCCTATTACATTGAATGGTAATTTTGGACTAAAAGTCAAAGACAAGATATGAAGCTTCAAGAGTGATTTGCAAAGAGAAATGAAATCCTGTTCATTGCTCAGGGTAGCTATGACTGCAATATGTAGGTGATAAAAACTGATTTATAAAATATAACTGATCCTTAGACACTAATGTGCTATGAAGTTTAATGGTCATTTGTTTTTTGTTTGGAATATTTTCTTTATGACAAGGTACAGCTGTCAGAGCCTCAACAGATCTTGATTTTTTTGGCAGAAAAAACCCAACAATCTGCAGTTCACTGAATATTTTCCAAGCATATTCCCAGTTGCCATAGAGGTAGTAGACATTCTGGAGAAACTCCAGCTGAAGCTAAAACCAAGACGTTCTTGGCATTGCAAAAATTATTTTAATGCTGTCAAATACTCCAATAAGATCCAATAGTGAATTACAAAAATTCTGCTTCAAAGATTTCACAAATCCTTCTTTTGGAGTTGATCAGAAGCCTCTGAAATACACAAGTGTTTAAATATGGGCATACAGTAACTTCAAAGCTATGAATGTCTGAGATCTGCCACCATCTGCACCTTACTGCCTGTGGAGCAGTATCATATTAGGTCAGAAAGTTGGGCTACTTTCTAGCTGTCAAGTACAAGAAAGTTTTGGATATTTCTGTACTTTGTAAAATGCTTGCTGAGTAATTCTTACAGAACAGTCTGTTCAGTGATCCTGACAGAGTGGGTGCGCAGGACAAGCTGCTAGGAGGCTGCCATTTGTGTGAACTTAATGCTTAGATTTGATTCATATATTGATCTTGCTTTTTAACTGAAATAGTCAAATTCCAAGCAGTGTTTAGCTGCAGTTGGTCAGCTATGTTGCAGGATATTTGCATACACTCCCAACTGGATGCACTTACAGGCATATCCAACAAGTGTTGTAAAACTCAACAGAAAATGCAGCTGTTTCCCACAGTGCATGAAACCTTGGAGTTTGCATTCTGTGAGCATTTAGGATTGACAGACTACCTGGATAGCAAGGAGAGGTGAAAAGAAGGAGAAAGCTTGCTTGAAACAAATTCATTTAACAGTTCAAAACACTTCACACTATTTACCCCAGTCTTAATTATAATTGACTCTGAAGGACACATTTTGCACATAAGTGTTCTGAAGAGGTTTAATCTCTTTTAACACTCATGGGCATAAAGATCTTATCATGGGTTATCTAGGGAGAGATAACAGTCCTTAAAAGAAGAACCAGAATATATACAAATGTTATAAAAAGCCTTATTCTCTCCTCCCAAAAATAAATTCAAGAGAGCTTAAAGGTGCTTTTCAATCTAAATGATTCTATGATGCTAAGACACAAAAGCCCTCATTAACATATTTCAAACTCATATAAGGACCTATGTAAAATCCCACATATTATATGCAGTACTCCTTCTGACACTGTACAGAAATAGTTACTAGTATTTGGAGTGATAATTCTATTTCTCACTACTTCTGACACTTGAACTGAATTTTATCTGAATCCTGGTCCTTAAAACATATTTCCTTTAGATGATGTGCCTTTACAAGGATGTTGTTCTCATCCAGATACAGTTGTTCTGCGTGCATATCAGAACATAATCTTGGATATAAAAAATAAAACTAAAAAGCAAACACCTACAGCACCTTATTAGCACAAGGTCTTGCCATGGTTTAACATAGCAGGCAGTGAAATACCACAGAGCTGCTCACTACTCAATCCCCTACACCATCCCAGAGGGATGGGGGACAGAATTGGGGGAGCAAATGTCAAATTTGTGAGTAAAGAGACAGTTTAATAGGACAGAAAAGGGAAAAGAAATAATAACAAAAATGCCAATATTACTAATAGTAGGATTAGAATATACATAGCAAGTGATTCACCACCTGCTGAATGATGCCCAGCCACAGCCAAACAGTGGCCCCAGACCAGCTTTCATCCTAGTTTATATACTGAGTGTGCCATTCTATGGTATGGAATATCCCTTTGGCCAGCGTGCATCAGCAGTCCCAGCTGCACATTCTCTTCCTGGTGGGATGGGATGAGAAGTTGAAAAGTTCTTTACTCTCTGTAAACATGGCTTAGCAACAACTAAAACATCAGTGTGTTATCAACATCACTCATCTTAATTCCAAAACACAGCAGTATACTGCAGCTGGGAAGAAAACTAACTAATCCTGGCCAACACTGGGACAAGTCTCCAACTCCTCTTCTTTCAACCAATGAACTCCAAGTTTTCTGCAAGCCAGACAGATATATCAAATTATTTCATCTGTCATAATGTCAAGATGTGATACTTTCACCTCAAAACCCAGAAGTATTTTCTTAACAATTATTTCTGTACTGAACCAGCTCAGCCTTCAGCCTTTGGCTTCCTTTTTTTTGTTTTTGAATTGCAGAGCATTTCAACTGTCAAATCACAATAGATGAGATGAGATCCCCTAGAAGAGGTAAGCAATTCCAGTCTAGATCTCTCATATTGATTAACATCTTGTAGCTAGTAGCTATCATTAATAACTAATACAGCAATAGTCAATAGTTAATATTATTTTCAATGAGAAAAATCATATTGCACTTCTGAAAATTTCATCCAGCTATTTCAAATTTTGCTTTAGAGTCAGCTGTTCACTTTAGTTTTAAAGAATGTTTTTGAAGCTGGTCCTGTTTTCAGACATTCACATTCTAATAAAGAGTCATAAAATTATTTTACATACAAAATATACTTCTTACAGCTGTTATCCTAGATCTTATAAAAATGGCACCCCAAGACTCTTAGTCAGGACAAATACAGAGATACCATCTCATTCATAAAAGCAGAATAGGAGATTGCATTTTTAAGTAGGACTCAAAGGTATTGTTCGCCAATTTATACATTTTTACACACCATTTTCCCACCTGTAAATGAGAAATATTCTTTTCAATTTTGCAAACAACTAAATACATCTCTCTTTCAAGCTTTGTCTCTAGACTAGAAAGAACTCATAGAGCCAAAGTACTAGCCCTGTGCATTAATACTTCTGCTGATCTGACACCTAAGGCTAATGGTCAAGTTATATATAATATCAAGATTAAAATCTGTAAGGAAAAAAAGATGGAATAAGTCACTTGGGTTCATGGCCATTAATCTTTCATTTCTTGAACAAATCTTTTGCAAAATACACTTAAGTCACTTACGGTTTCAGATAGAAAAAGAACAAATATAGAAAGTTATCGTCAGTTAAGATTTGAAACACCTAGTGCCTACCAGAGAAAGCAAGCACTGATCATAAGTAGTCAATTCAAGGTTTTAAAATAGTAGTGCATTTCATATTAGCATTAAAATGATACTAGTGCAGTCAGTTGCCCAATAAGAGTATTTGTAAATATTGACAATAATTTTAATATTTTGATGAATATTTACTTTTAGAAATCTTCTATTTCCTGAGAATCCTGTTGACTATTTCATGTCTAGGAATCTACTTGCATCAGACAGTAGAAAACTTTCTTTTCCACCCAGTTCCATTTATTGATTTATTTGGAGGTGAAATTATTTCTTTGTCCTTGTGAAAGTCACAAGGTGCCTTTGGAACACCATGGGAAATTCTGAGTACAAGGTGCACACAGGGTAGCAAATCATATGGAAGAAAATATCCAGAGAAACAGGCAGTTTTCTCTACTCAGCTTTTCATACTTGGATGCTGGCAATAATTGCTTACCAGTTTACTATGGGTTATTGCACTCCTGCCTGATGGCTTTGCAGTAATATACTCCTGATAATCCCAATAAAGTACAACAGGTGAAATTTTCTATCTTTTTGTGAGGAAAGGAAGTGATATTTATTCTAAATCAATCCCTTTAATAACAGGATTTAAAAATGTCTTTACTAATTAGTTCTAGCTGCTTGAAGGATTGTTTGGGGCTTTTTTCTCTTAATTATGACAATTTTCTAACCTCATCTAGCTCTGCTATTTTTGCTAAGATTTAAAAGCCCAGCTGTCACAGAGAAAACTGATGCTTTGCAGCCTTTTGTATTTTTGTTTAGTTTCTTCTCCTCAAGAAGGACTTACATTAATGTCTAAAGCATTTAATGTCAGTTTACTAGTTAGTGTTCTGGTAATGAAGAAAGGCACAAACTTCTGATGGAGAGCTTGGTCAGGAGCTACTTCAGAAATGTATTGCTGAACACAAAAATATTTAAATTAGAACCACTTGCATTTTAAATAGAATATTTTATGCTTCTGAGGGAAAAAAATTCCAAAACACTCAAGTTTTAGATAAAGATAATAATAATAATAATATGTTGGTTCTGATCTGTATTTTGGAAGATTGGACAAACTGTTGAAAACTTTAAAAAAACCTAAATATTTCTTGATTTGGTTTCAAAAGAAAAAAGTATTCATTCTCCATTTAATGATTTTATTAGTAAAACAGGTTAATTTAAAACATGTTTTAGTAAAACATGATCAACATGCTCCTGCAAGCCTAATATCAAGCATAAAATGGAACTGGATATTGCAGGAATGGAAACAGAATGATTACTTGTGATTTGGGTAAAAGAGTTAAACCTTTCAATTATCCAAGGACAGAAATAAGACTGGAGATGATTGAGCAGCTCGGCATTGTTATAGAAATGTATGAGAACAGCATGAAGCTGTCGAGGGAGAATTTAGGTATTTAAGCCTATTGGTGCTAAACTTGCCTTTTTAATTACCCTCTGCTCATCCTAAAGACATAGATGCTGGAATTCCCTAAGCCTGTGGAATGTGAGTTGGAAACTAAACCTGCAGTGAAAAAATCCCTCTCTTTAGGATAAAGAAAAGCACCAGAAGAGAAAGCTGGAGTACTGTCACAGAAGTACTAAGCTTGGGATGGAATACGAAGAGAAATCTCTATAAGATTAAGAAATAAAGAGTAGTGATTGTGAGAGCTTGGGAAACTAATCACCCAAACTTGGCTGCAATGTAAATGCCATAGCTGGGAACTGACAGCTTTGGTAGTCTTGAAACTGCTGTAAGACAGATTTATTTAATAAATACCCAGTGAACCAATGAAAATTAATACTGCTTTGGACATGGGTTTAGCAAGAATCAAGGTCTTACAGAACAGCTTTTCATAGAAAATAATCTTGGCTATAGTGATCATAAAGTGAATCAGTCTCTATATAACTGCAAGACACACAACAGGCCTGCCTATGACTAATGTTTGGGATTTTAGAAAGGAACTAATGAAAGCATGCACAGTGAATTCGGAATGCAAAGCTTTTAAAACATAGAAATTAAGGAATTACTTTAAATCAAAGAGCAGGCACTATTTAGAGTTTAAATTTCAAGGAAGAAAAAACAAAAGAAGCTAACAAAAAAAGTTTATGAGGCTTACTTCAGTGAATTAGCTGCTTTTGTAGACATGCAAATCTACCAAGAACAAAGAGAGAGCACTGTTCCTCAGAAGTTACAGGATACAGAAAAGAGGAAAATAGCTAATTTTTTTTGTGTGAGACTTCATTTGCCATTAAAACAATCAGCACAATTTTTTTACTACCAATAAAGGAGCATGGGGAGCAAAAAAGTGTGCAAATATAGAATTTATTATTAAACAGTTTTATTAGAGATTAACATTACTTTGATCTGATTACAGTTCTGATTCACATATTAAATACATGTTTTGCATCCATTTTCTATAAAGTTAATGATGAGGACATTAGTGGAGAAAGGAGCAAAAATGAAGGTAATGCATGAGAAATTATGACACCTGAGGGAAAAATAAATGTTAACATTCTTAATACCTCATAAAGCAAAAATAGGGCAGGCTGGATAGTCCACGGTGGAATACAGAAATATGAAACTGGCACATGAAATTGACCCTCCAATTGCTAGAATTTTTGGGGCTAGTATCTTATGACTGGAGAACAGTAAAGGTAGGACTAAATTCAAAAGAACACGAACAAAGAAAACTTCTGGAACCACTAGTTCTAACTAAATTAACAGATTTAATAAACTGTTTTACAAAAAACACCCAGATTACCATTTGAAGGAGGAGTTAAAGGCAGAGAGATAAATAAAAGGCAGTATAAATTATAATGTGGCTTTATCAAGGGTAGATCATCTCAAACCAATCCAATATATCTTTTCAAAAGTTATCTGCTTTATTAGACAAGAGAATATTGTTTATCAGATATTTTAATAAGGCATTTGAATCATTCTCTCTGCAGAGAAAGTTTGCTAAAGGTGGAGAAGCCAAGTGCTAATACTCAATTTCTAAAGCAGCTAAGGATGTGTGTTTTTAAAGCAGCTAGAGAGATCAACAACAACTTATACTGATTAGGTAGACAAGGAACGAAGACGGTTCACAAGGTGTCTTATCAGTCCTGTGTAATAAGTTACTAAAAGATCTTCAAGAAAAGTACAGATGAAATTAGCAGACAACATGAAGTTGTACAGGATTATCATTATTACAAAGACCAAAACATGTTATAAAAGCAATAAACTACTTACAATTAAACCGATTGAATGAAATATAAATTAATAGTTGGAAAGGCAGGTTCATGCCATTGGAAGATGACTATGAATAGTGATTACTGAATTTATGAATGGGCTAATGAGCTCACAAATGCATGGAGAAAGACATTTGTTGTGAAAGGAAGCAAAAGGCCTAATCAGAAATACTGTGTACGGTTCTGGACAACTAGTTTCTGTGAAGTTTAACTTTAATCAGAATATCTGCTAAAATGATTAAAATTATTAGAGAGCTAAGTGGGGCAATATCAGCACAAGATTAAATGATGACAACTCAGCTATAAATGCATGTTTATAACAAACTCAGGAAAAGGCTTCCAAATAGAGCAATGACAGCAGCGAGAAAATTCTATTATTTCAAGACAAAGACTTATGAGTTTATATATAATATTGTATGAGTAGATAGAAGAGTTCTTTCTGATAAGAATTCTTGTTCCTCTTACAAGCTTTCCAAGACAGCTACATATGTCTAAGTTACATACACACATGGGACTTATCCAAATCAAGTATCCAGGAGGGCTGGTAATCATAACCAGACAGAGTACATAGAAAGGAATTCTTTCCTTGTGACAGGTCTGAAGCATTCAGTGTTTGACTTTTGGGTGGTTAGTTTTTTCAAGTTCACCACCATAGCATGCAGCATAGACTAAACATGGATGGGGGGTTCATTTCTCTAATGGAATGTTAGTGCAGTGGACAGGACATACATGGGCATTCACATTGTCTGAGACTTGTTACATTTGTGCTTTTGCCTTTGTACTACAAACCTTAATGTTATATGGTAATGGGAAACATTTCAATACAAGTGGAACATAATAGCATGGTAGCAGAGATTTTCAAACCTCACTGAACTGGCTGTCTGCATGGTTGCACACAGCTGTTTCAGACTGGACATATCATTAAACTTTGCCCTCCTGTGTAATGGTGGAGTGTGAGAGAGAACACCATCCAACTCACCAACATCAGACAGATGATCAAAAGGAATGAGTGCTGAGATCACATTGAATTTCAAACCTGGATACAACTGAAGAAATCCATATACATGTACATGTACATATATGTATATATTCCACATTAAATTAGAGAGGAATTCCACAACAAAAGAGACGAATTGGCAAAGGAAAAAAATTGTCAGGAAGTTGAAAAGAAAATGAGCAACATTGAATTAATTGAAAATTCACCATCAACAAATGGGAAAAGCTGCATCAATTCCCTTTATTGCTGTTTCCCTTTATTGCCATTCGGCAATAGAAAAAAAAAACCAAATACTGAGTTATACAAATTTTTTTTTGGCCATTTTAAGTTACCATTTGTGAAGTTTTCAGTTTCCTGTTATTTCTGATGCCCTTCCCATACATTTCTCACTGTATTTTAAAAAGTACAGTACGTGAGGAAATAGTCCTATTTCCTTTGCTTGTCTGGCTTGTTAACATGGGCTCCACTGCAACTGACAAATTTGCAATGGAGATAGAGCAGAATCCTTGGTGAAACAAATGGAATACTTGCAGCAAGTATGTCTAAGTGATGGTGACAGGATCACGTTGAGAGCAAATCACTATTGGGACCCAGGAGTCTTCTTAAATTTAGGACCCAAGGCAACAAACTCTCCCATTCTACCACCAGACAAGTAGCTTATTGGGCTGGTACATTAGATAACATTGAGCAAGGTGAACCCACCATAATCCCCATTAAATCCCTAAGTGACCTCTCTAGAGGTGTCACAAAAGCTATATGGGCACAATCACGCGCAAATGAGGACCCCATGATGTCCCACTATCTGCTACAGTAGATTTCAAAATATTAAAACCACTGATTAGAGGATCCACGACAATGCTTAAACCTCAGCTAGCTGCAAAGTGGGATGAGATAGAAAGAGATAATGAATATTATAAAAACAACTCCCTAAATGGGTGGAATTAATGTGAGACAATTGCTAAGTCCAGCTGTGAAATGGGCTGGGACAATGCACCAGCTAAAAAATGAAGCTCCCAAGGGAGGAGACTACAAAGACAGACCAGTGAAAGAGGGAAGAAAAACGAGACCAAAGATGAAAAAGTAAGAACCCTTGAACAGAATCTCAAGAACAAAGAAATGAATTATGGTTGGATTCCCAGAGCACTCCTAGGCATTCCTGTAGCTTCAAATCAAGGTCAGCCTATTGGCATTACATTGAGTCTAAATGAAGCATTCCAGAAAATAGATAACAGTGAAAGTGAGAAGCATATTTCAACTCCCTAAGAAGGGAGGCAACCCCTTCCTCCCACTTAGGAAGAAACTGCAGGCCATTAAGTAAGAAAATGAGTAATTTGGCCTGATTATCCAGGATGTGGAGGCTGATCAGTGGGTAGGTGATGATGGCCCATACATTTTAATTCCAGTTAGTCCTCAGGGACAACTGGTGACATTTTTAAGAAATACAGGAGCACAAATTTCTATAGTAACACAAGATGCCAAGAAGCAGGACATGAGATCCATATGGCAAACAGCTGGGGCAAGCAGTGTGAACTGCACCAGTGTTGTGTGTTAAATTGCCTGGGACAGTTTATGGCTCCCTAATGAGAGGTACATGGCAATTGTTCACTTCAAAGGCCATCATGAAAATAGTTTAGGGTTTGATGTTTTAAATGGACAAACCTGGCACATGGTGACAGGCAGTGCGCTTTCCTTAGGCTCAGAGGGAAAGAGGGAATCTGCTCTATGGCTACTACACACAGCCCTTGCACCACCTGACACAAAAATTACCGACACATGGCAGTATCCAGTCTCTGTTGTGGCATGAAATAGAATTTCTGAAATCACAGCTGATGTGGAGAAAAGACACCACCATTCAGAACCCCTTCCAGTTGTCTGGCCAGTTTGGTCACCAAGGTGAGCAATTGACTATACAGCCCCACTAACAGCTGCTGTACCAAACATTGCAAATTTAACATCTATCTTACAAGCAGCTACACACCCCAGGATGGAGAGTTCAGTACAAAAGTTATGTTCTTTATGAATCCCTTGAAGGGGTAGGATAAAGAGAATTTTGTTTTAGAAGGAATACAGTATGCCTTAACAGATTCTCATAAGGGTATAAACATTTATCCACCACAGCTCACACTGCACTTGCTGAACTTCTACAGACAGTCTCATGCCCTCAAAATATGAAACTGTACCAATATATCAGTGATATCTGGATTGGTGAAACTTACCCTGAGAAGGTGGGGGAAGCAGAAGGACAAGCATGGCAAGTACTCAATAAAGCAGAAATTGATATTCCACCCAGAAAATGTCACAGAACAAATAAAATAATATTTTTAGGTACTTGGTGGATAGCAGGCAGTGCAGTGATTCCTTCAGATACCTTATGAAAAATTAAAGAGATGTAAATGCTTCAATCAAGAAAGGAGTTACAATAATTAATGTGAATTTTAGGATATTGGAGGGTGTTGTTTCAATTCCCATCCATTACACTCAGTCTTCGGTTCTTCCAGCATGTTCACATTCTATCTGTAATAGTTTATGTGATCTTGAAAGATTTTCAGTTCTAAACATAAGTGGACCTCCTTTTAATATGACATGAAGGTTACTTGGTAATCACACACCAGTCTTTCAAAGCTCTAATCAGAAAGTGATGCACAAAAGGCCAACATTTGATGTTTTTGATTGACCTGATGAAATTTTTTTTTAAAAGGGTGTACTCCTTCTGGTGTCAAGAGGGCATCAGCTCAAATTAACTCTCTGCTTAAGGACTCTGATTCATCAGACCTTCCAGTACTTCATTTGCAAACCAAATTGCAGAGTATACCTCTGCTCTACTGTTAGTCTACTTGCATTAGAAAAATTGATGTGGAAATACTGAAGTGATTAACTGTCAGTGTAATGAATTTTATATACTGAAAGGCAAAAATGCCAAAGTGTCTAAATTTTAATAAGTGCTCCATAACAGAAGTGAAGAAGGCTGAAGACAAAATTTATGCTGCAACCAATTAATTTAAAAGAAAATTCTACCAGAACAGCTTGGGTAGGCAAACACTTTTGATTCTATGATAAGTACAATAGGAAATAACTAAGCAAACCATAATTGACATATTTCTTGTGGTAATGGGTATTTGAATCATGGGCAGCTGAAATGGTAAAGTGTACAAAGTCTCTGCATGTGTCTTGCTCATGTATTTTCCCCATGTACAGCATGAATTGCCTCATTCAGACTTTGAGTTGACCTACTGTTCCATACAAATGAACAGTGACTTGCAGGAGTATATTGAATGCCTAAAATAAATCATACAAATTTTTGCTTCTTATTCACTTCATTATGAGACAGGGTTTTAGCTACAGTCAATGACAGAAAAAAAAAGTGTCACCAGAACTCTTCAACAGTGTCTGCTGTCTGAGCCATTACCCAAATACAGTTATCACCTCAGTAGCTTCTAGGTGATGGAAAACTAACAACAAAAGAACAAATGTGTCTTAATAGAAGCTTTTCTTTTCTTTGTTGTCATAGACATGTCATGATCAGAAAAATGACAGAATGCTGTTCTTGATCTGCTATATAATTTTTCTATTATCTTATAATTTCTCAATTATAAAAGCATTGTATATATGAGAATATCACAGCTCATTCAAAATCAGGGATAAATTTTACCAGCAATTTTATCAGTGTGAGACCTTCCCAACTACAAACCAATCATTTAACAGAAGTTTTATATTAATATAATTTAAGTGAGCACAGACTGTAGTTACTCCTCCCTATATTTCGAGTAAGAGAGTTAAAGAGAGAGAATTGGCTTTGCTCGTAACCAAATACAAATAAATCCAAACTAGAACAAAACCCAGCGCTTCAATAAATAAAATCACTATGGCACATGACCCCTTCTCTGCTTAAAGATAAATGAAGAAGCTCTAAAAGGACTTACATTTTTCTTTCCTGTTTTTTTTTTTCTTTTTGTCTCTCTTATATTTAAGTTCTTTTACGAAGTCACTAGAAGGGTGGGTCTTTACAAGTCTTCTGCTCTATTTTTCTACTGACAAAGCTGTAGAGACAACATATTAGAATAGATTGGGTGTAATGAAAGTCCCAAGTTCTCTAAGTGTTTATTTGCTGTGTGACTGAATCTGCTCAATATTTCATGAAACTAAAAAATGGAATGACTAATAACACTATCAGCTACTCACAGTGTATTAAGGATATAACAAAATAATGGCTCCTTTTAACTATTCTGTTTTCCCCTTCATTATTCAACCAGGACTATGATTATCTGACAGTTGGTTAGTATCTTCCACAAAATAGGCACCTCTGTGACTGAAGGCAGGCAAAGGAACAGACACTGAGCAACATGCAGAAATGTTAGAGTGCAAGTGCTATACTCCTGCTATCTGTTCTCATGCTTTAAGCAGAGTTTCTCATGATTGCAAGAGAGATTGGAGTTGTTATATTGAAAAGTGTGCCTAATATCCTACCATTTTTATTGCTGTAAATTCTCTGTTGATCTCTATGTAGCTGCATTTTTTTTCTTTTTAATGCAGGCCTTTTTGGAGAAATTTGGACATTTGGCAATGAAAGTCATATGTAGTGACCACACCCATGATGCCAGGAAAAACACACATCTGAATCTGATCTTCAGAGTATCACTGTCAACATTCCAACAAATTAAGTCTTCCCAAAGATATCCTTGGTCTGCTTTTTCACAAAATCCATCTGGTAAATATCCTGCAGCCTAGTTGAGATTCTCAACTGTTGTAAATTTTTCTCTGTAGTAATATGCATTACAAATTATTCGTATCACACTGATAGTTATAGCATTTAAGATTAGAGAACCTATTTTTTCATTTTGAAAAATAAGCAATATTCAATCTTAAAACACCTGAAATACAGCAGTTACATCCAAAAAGAGCAGACTAAAATCAAAGTTTCTATCGGCCTCTTTATGCCTTTGGATTTTCCATATTTCATCTATGAGTATACAGCCATCAGGTACCTCCTCTTCTAAAGGTCTTATATTAAGAAAACACCTCTAAAATTTAGATTGCAAACACCTTTCCTTAAAAATTCCATCCCCATCTTTTTAATCAAACCAACAAACAAGGAAGTAAAAGATCCATTACAATTAACTGGATTAACTTAATCTATGTTGAAAGAATAGGAAGAACAGGGCTGAGAAACCACTAATAACTGAGATATATGCTTTTTACTTCCAAGATTTCAGTACTTGGCTCAAACTTAATTTTTTCCATGAGCATTCTGGAAAAGATAAAAAAAAAAGAAAAAATTATCCCCAAATTTTTGATATCAAGTTAAAATCAAATAGAGTATGAGAGTGGTGATTTGTCCAAAACTTCACAGCAGGTCAGTGAAAGCAGCTTTGTTAAAGGGAAGTATTAAGTAAAACATGTATACAGAGTTGCATTCATACTTTGACTCATCTTTGATGATGTAAATTGAAACTAGACAGCAAAACTATTGCAGTTACTGATAATAATTTACAAATTTAACAAAATCACAGAATCTGCTGAGTTGGAAGGGACTCACAAGGATCATTGAGTCCAACTCTTACAGGACAGCCCTGAGAGTCACACTATGAGCATGACAGCATTGTCCAAATACTTCTTGAACTCAGGCTTGGTGCTGTGACTACTTCCCTGGAGAAATTTACTATTAGTTTATTATTAATGCTAAGATTAAATATATATAATAAATACAGTCCACAACTTGTAATGAGTTGTTGAAACAGAAACATAGTGTTCTTTTTTTTTTTCTGTTCAAGGAAGCTCTACGTCCTTGATTTTTGTTAACTCCTGTGTTAGGGCATTGCTGAGTAGAAAAAGTCAGTAACTTGTAGTCAGCAGTGACCAAAGTGAAAAGCTGAAGAAGGGAAGTTTTTCAGACATCCTTTGTTAGTCATCATTAAGTGCCAAAAAGAGAGTAACTCTCTTTTTCATAGACAGACATGCTTAAGAGAAAAATGACAGTTTTCACATACACAGTCATTAGACAAGGAGATTATTTATGATTTTTAATGTTTGAGTAAGAGTGCTTTGCTATGTAGGAAAGTGTAAAATGGCAGAGATCTCATTCAGAAATAGGCACTGTGCAAGAGTGAAGCATTGCAGTATGGAAAAAAAAATCACGGAAGAAACCAACTTGATGCAATCCATCATCAAACGTAAGATAAACTTGAATACACTGGAAAAAGCACCTGTTTTAATATCAGTGTGTCCTTGACTTGGAGCATGAGCATGTTCAGCATGGCTCCAGATTTAAGATTTGAACAGTTTAAATACTATCTGGATAAGAATTTAATCTGACATAGATATAACATGTTACAAACACAAATTTAGGCCACAAAACTCCAACTACCAAAATTTGTCTTATTAGCTTCAACATTCCTGTCTTTTTATAACAATCACCCTCCATTCAGCTCCAAAGGAACCCTGAAGATTTATCTTTCCTAGGACCTAGGATGAGTAATCTTTGTTGACCATGCAGCACACTCTGTTTAAATTTCTTGAATTAAAAGGGCAAAGGATGCTGCACTGTTGACATGCACTAGTAAAGCTACCCACCTCTCTAGCCCAAGGTTTCAAGCACTTCTTCTATTGTGTTTAGGAGAGTGGGTTTTTCCCCACATTATGGTGGCTTTCTTTGCACCAAGTTACATCTGTGCCTTTTTTACAATTTTTTGGTCTTCCTTCTGCATCAGATTTCAGCTGCCAACATTAAAAGTTATGACCTGCTGCTGTCCTTCTCATATATCTGCAATTTTTAAGTAAATTTTCCTTCTTCCCATCCTTGCCTCTAACACTACAGCCAAAATCTGAGCTATCAAAGATCAACTATTTAAAAGGTGTACGCAAGCATAGCTCATTTTAGTTGAAACAGGTACTCATACTAACTGTTCAACCAGAGGCACAGAATAATCTCTTAAAGACAGGCCCATTCATCAAAGTATTGCCTATAACCAAAAGAGAAAAAAACCTCTTGCAGCACTGTTAGAATAGTACAGTTAAAAAAAAAAAAAAAGCAGACCTTCATTTGGAAGCTTCTAGGTATCCCTGTAGTAACTGGGAACACCCAGCACCTGATTTCCACAATTTTATAAAGTTAACTAATTAGGGTATCTAACAGGTACATCCAATAGGAGATTCAGTTGTCCCAGTAACCCACTCCTGGGTCAGCCCCCTTGGAGTTAGTCCAAGGGCTTCTTTGCCCCAGCTTTTGTAATGACTTCACAGATTCTGGCTGCAAAACAAAATGTTCTTCCTGACAATAAGACTATGCAATATTTCAGGAATGTGTTTAGAAATTCAGGTTATTGTTCTAAAATCTAAGAGAAAGGGTAAGAAATGTACTAGAGTTAATTAAGAAGATACGCAACTATATAATAGTAGTTTACAGAGCAAGGAATATAAGAAAAATGTATAAAATCAAAAGTCTTTTGGGCTTTAAAAGTAATTCCTTTTCTTGGCACAGCTGTCATGGTTACTCATTTGTCCCAGGAAACAAATTAACTCCTCCAGTAGATCACAATACAAAACTGAGCAGATAGCAAGAGATACGCACATTTCTAATAAAAATGTAATTATTATTTATTTCCTCTGAAGTAATATGACTTTCTGCATTCTGACCAGCCACATCCAAAGGTCAATAATTCAGCACTTCTGCAGCAGCCCTGAGAAAGGAATCCAGCTATTTAATGTCTGTTCCACGATTCTTACCCTCTGTCAGTATTTTTTCATTTTTGCAAGGTCTGTTTACAGAGAGGTTATAAATGCTCAGTGAAAGGTAGAAACCAGCCTTCCTGTTAGTTTTACAGAATACTGTGTTCAAACATTGTCAGATCAGCTAGAAAACCAAACAAATACAAAACATTATTGAATAAATTATCATCTGTTTACATACTGTGAAGACAGACATAATTGCCTACATAAAAGAGAGGAGGGAGAAGATCAGGTGAAGCCTGAGATAGGTTTGAAATAGACAAATCTTGAACCTGTTCCTTTCAAGTTTGCCAATATTGAAAAGTGACCTGACATTTCAGGAGAACAAAAAGATAGTTCGCTTTGCAACAACTACATGACAGCAATGTTTGGTTTCAGACAAGGAAATAAGTGTCCAATTCCTAAAGGCACCTTGAGAGTCCAGTCATCATTTCCTGTGCAGAAGGGGAGGAGGAAAGGTGTAAGGATTTTGTGGCTAAGGCAAAACCATTCAGCTAGCTGAGAGGGGACCTCACAGCAACCAAGCCCAGGACAGCTGCCCTTCTCAACTGATGGTGTCAGCTGTGTGTGATGCAACCGCAGCTTGACAGGATCATCAGTCTCCTAGAGGCCTTGGCATGGGTTATCAGAGACCAGCCATAGCAGAGATCATCTGTGAAGGGTTGTGGAGTGCTATTTATTGCTGTTGTTGTTTCAGGCAAATGGATTTGGTGCTTCTATGCATAATTGCACTGATCAAAGGGTTTAAACATTCAGGCACTGAACTTAACTGGTCTTACCTGCTCCTGTGTTTTCACTAACTGTACATTCCATGATGGATCAGTAGGAGTCACTAGGTCCCTGATCACCGCTTTCTACAGAAAACATATTTTCAATATCTGAAATTCCAAGCAAGATCCATTCTCACTGAAGAAATCAAATGCCTAAACACTGGTAAAACTGCCTTTTCCTTCCCAGTCACATCTAAGGCAGTTAGAAGGTGTTGTCACCAGTACAATTTCTGTGTAGCACAATTAAATGTTGAGCAGCTTCGTGATGTTTGCATACTTTTTGGCATGCTTCTCCATCCCACGTGGTTCTTGAAGATTGCATTTTTTAGGATATTAACATTAGCAAAAGATGTTTCATGTCAAAGAATTTCCCTCAGGACAAGTCATAGTTTGTTAACTCTTCTAACTTGTTCCTACTATATTGACACTGACAAATATAAATCCCTACTAGACTATCAGACTAATTTATTTTCTTCTTGAATGTCTTTTATAATTACAAACAAATAATTTTCAGGGCTAAATCAATGCCTAAACTAGATGCATTTTCCTCCAGAGAACTGGAATAAATAGTTATTTACACTTCAGCTCTCTAATTGTCTGTTTTAAAGAATGAGTACTTATTTTAACATTGAATTGAAAAAAAAAAGCGTAAGATAGCTTTGTGGTTTGGATGGCAGGTTTTTTCCAAGCCAATTTGGATCACTAATTTCTTCTGGAACTGGAAAAAATCAACAAACCATGCAGAATTCAGCTGGAGTATAACTTATTTCAATTCAGTTTTATTAAGCAAAGCCAAATTATCAGTTTATTCTAAGACTGCATATCATATTTAAGTTTTAAGGAATGAAATAAATAACCATGAATTGATTTAGCAATCTTCTTTGTTAATATACAGTCTGCTAGCTTACCTCACTCTAATAGTATACTCATACACATCAATAACAAATACATTCATCCCAGATGTTGAGTATTTTTATCACTAATATTTAAACTTATCCTTTTTCTTAAAAAAAAAATTTAAAAAAATAAAAAGGAAATTTTAAGGCTACAAGTAAGAACAATTCCAAGACAACTGAATTGCCTGAAAATTGAAGTTTCTTGTAGTGCTTGGAGGGCTAATTCACTTGCTCTCCTCTCCTATGGTTTTATTGAAAATCATAATCATTCTTATTCTAAAATTGCATTTTATGCCATTACCTCTACTTTAACCAGTATGCTGTAAATAAGCATTGACCAAATCTAGCTTCACTTAACTTCACTATTTCCATCACTCTGCCAAACATCCATGCATACAATCTTCTGCCTTCTGGATTTGGTACGTAACCAAACATGCTAGGAGTAACTGTTTAGAAAGCTAATTTAGGATAACACTTGAATTTCCTTAGGTGTTGCTTGTTGCTCCCATAAAAAATAATGCAAAATTCCCAAATACTTCTATAAAATATAATCTGACAGTTACCTGAAGAAAATTTGCTGAAGACTCAGGAAAAAAAAAAAAGCTTGCTATAAAATGTTGGCTATATAAAACTCTGTCAGAGAGCCATAACATTGAGTGAGATGAAAAGGGGTATCAAAAGGGACAGATAATTCCCACTTCCAGTGAAAGCTATAGCTGCTGCAACCAAAAGAAGAGATCATAATTCCACAATAAGAGCTGAGATTCATACCTGGCTGATAGAAAAACCTGATGGAGGGTGGGTAAGGAAGTATTCTGTGGCTGAAAGGAGGAAACAACATGAAGGATGTAGAGTTGACTGAAAAATAAATTGCTATTCCTCTATATTGTAATAGATACCATGCAATCATTTAAAGAATCTTTTTAATCCCCTACAGATTCAATTGACTTAGCAAAGCTATATCCTCACTTCAAACTCCAAGAAAAACCAAAGGTTTTTATGGAGTTTTCAGATCCACTTTTACAGAAGGTTTTTCTTCATGTATGGATCATCCACAACAGAGGTAACAGGTGTTTGTAAAATTGGATTGCTTATCAGAAGAGCATTCAAACAGACCTCACATAATTTCAGAATGAATTTATTCACTTGCAGTCCTGGTAACTATGTATCAGCTTGAAAATGCTATTTTTGTTTGGCCAATCTATTCCTGTATACACCAGGTTGCACGCATGTGGTTACATAGAAATGTTGCTTTATACTAGTCTCCCCATTTCTAGAGACAGATTTTACTTATTTTGCTCCCACTGGAAAGATTCCAAAGTAAATACCCATTCTTTCTGCAATTCTTATAGAAAATGTGATGACTGTTGCTTTGCAAACTATCCCACTGGAACCCTATAGGACATCTGGCATTCAGGTGATTTTGTGTGGATACTCATTATTGCAATCTAAATTTAAAATCATCTGGCATTACCACTTTGCTATAAATTTCCTACTTCAGCTGTATCATATAGTTATGGAATAATTTAAGCTGGAAACGATCTTTGGAGGTCATATAAGCCAACCTGCAAACACACACACAATCAAGAAGAGAGACTGTCTCAGGACAACCTGTTTCACAGCTTTACAAAAGGGTTGAGCTTCACAAAAAGCTGGGTTGTGGGTGTTAGAGAAACCAGTATTATGTATTTGGAGACAGGTAATACATAAGAAGTCTGGTAATAAGAAGTCATACTACATTTAGCTTCCCTTTTTTTAATAACCTATTTCATTTCTTCGTGTCTGAACCTGTCTGTAATTTACCATGAAAGAAAAAAGTCCCATGCAAATAATGTTGGTAAGTATTGATACGCCTCAAAGAGGATACAGTGAATTTTCACCTATACACATACATATAGAATCATTAAATATACTGAATTGGAAAGGACCCATCAGGATCATCAAATTCAACTCCTGGCCCTCAAAGGATACCCCAAAATTTACTCCATGTGTCTGAGAGCATTATCCAAACGCTTCTTGAACTCAGAGAGGTTTGGTGTTATGACCACTTCCCTGGGAAGCCTGTTTCAGTGTCCAACACCCTCTGTGTGAAAACCTTTTCCTGATACTCAACCTAAATGTCCCCCAACTCAGCTTCATGCCATTTCCTTGAGTACTGTCTCTGGTCTCTTGCCCCTCTGCATCCCCTCATGAGAATGCTGAAGATAAAAATGAGGTGTCCCCTCAGTCTCCTCCAGGCTGAACAGACCAAGTGACACCAGCCACTCCTCATACAGCTTCTCCTCCAAACCCTTCACCATCTTTGTTACCCTCCTTTGAACACTCTCTAATAATTTAATATCTTTCTTTTATTGTGGCACCCAAAATTGCCCCCAGCAGTGGAGGTGAGGCCACCCCAGGGTAGAGCAGAGCAGGACAATCCCCTCCCTTGCCTGGCTGGTAAAGCTATCCCTGATGCCCTCCAGGACACACCTGGCCCTCCTGGCTGCCAGGGCACAATGACTAATATTCAAGTCACAGCCAGGACCAGCCATCAGCCAGGACCCCCAAGTCCCTTTCTCCAGCCTCTCATTCCCCAGTCTACACTCACAGCCAGGGTTGCCCTGTCCCAGGCACAGAATCCAGCACTTACCCTTGTTAAACTTCATATGGTTGGTGATTGCCCGTGTCTCTAATTTGTTAAGGTCTCTCTTGACCTTGAGGGAGTCGAGAGATGTTCCCAATTTAGTGTTCATGGCAAACTTAGTATTCCTTCAAGTCCTGCATCCAAGTTGTTAGTGCAGTGACTTTTTTACAAGAACTACTAAAGAGTAAATTGGAGCTTATAATAAATTGAATTATACATTAAGAGTAGAAGAAATATATACTTGGGGAAAGAATATACAACATCCAGAAAGAAAAGGCTTGCATGTCCCTTTAAACAGTGTGCTGTATCTTAGTTTTCTTGTGGTTGCCACTTCCTTCTATGCAAGAAATGTTGGTCTAGTGAAATACTCTGTTATTTGGGTACCAGAAATATTTCTTTTAAATACCTCACAGAAAAAAACTACTGAAGGAGGACAAAAACTATCCAAATGAATGAAGAAAAGATAGCTTGTTTACATGCTTTTCAGCTGCCTGTAATTATTTTAGTTAAGTCACTTTAGACAATTAAATTTAAATTAGTTCTATTTATCAGACTGAATGGAATTGCTTAATACTGATGTTTGGCTATACTGTACTATAAAAAGGGAGTTTTATCAATCCCAAATAAGCATAAGGACACAGGCTATGAATGCTAATGCATAATTTTGGCATTTCATGATTTTACAAGCTGGTTTGCAAGGCACTGCAGGAACCAAAATTCCATGTAAATAATTCTAGTGTCCCAACTTCTACCTCTTCTACCATCAGACTAGGGATAAGCATATCCAAAAACATATACCTTTCTGAAGAAAAAACATAAAGAAAGTATAATCATTGAAGAAAACACTCTTTTACCATTTCAATTATAAAGTGATGCAAAAAAATCAGCATGTATTTAGCATGTCCTTTCAGGTCATTTTCTCTTGACCTGGTAACCTGGGATCTATCTACATCATTCTGCCTCCAACAGGGTTCTGATTGGTAAACCAAAAATTGGATGAAATACTAGAGCTATTTTTTTCTAAAATACCTCTAGTTAGAGGAAAACACACTGAAGAAGTCTGAGACTTCTATGATTTCAATAACCTCATTTGAAATATGAATTCAGGAGTACTTGTATCAGTAAAAGATAAAATACAGCAGAAAGAATAGCAAGTGGGGTGAACACACTGTCTTTGCTGACAGAGTATGTGTAGAGATCAATTCCATTTTAGGTGTGTGTAAACCTTTGATCAACAAGCTCATCCCATCAAAGGACAACAGGATTTCTTCTGGGATTCGTTGTCTTCTAAAGCGACATAGGCACTACATAGTTATGCTGTAAACCATGCTCAAGCTGAGGATACTCATGTGTTATCAGGATCTTTAGGCTACAATTCTTCCACAACTTTGACACCTAGTTTGACAGCGATTTTAAACAAACGAACACCAAACAAAGCTAATTTGCAAGCCAAGGAGCCTTAAATATTTTGATTCATCAGACCGGAGTTTCACCTAGGTACAACATGATGCATCCACACATTAAAAGAAAGAATGTGGAGAAATAAAAGATAGATTGATAGACTATAAAGGACAAAGTTTTGCGCCTTCCAAAGATTTTGTACCAAATGACAGTATCTTTGCAAACAACTTAAAATAGGGACCCAACTGTGAAAGTTTTCTGAAAAACTCCTTAGTTCTCAGTGCAATTTTAAAGACATCACAAATTATTGTGCACTTTATTCACTGTGAGTAAGAACAAACTAATATCAACATTAGACCTGTTTCCCAAGCAGGTGAATGTGCAAACACACATTTGATCACTGGTGACATCACTTTATGTATGTAAATTTAAAATCCATTTTACTTTAATTGTCAAGCAGAAGACTTTGAAACTCACTTCTTGCAAATTGTCATGCCAATAAAGCTGAATTACATAAATGTAGATTGAAAGTGAACAAAAAGGGAACTCACAAAAAAATTCTATAATTTAAAAATATGAGAAACCTTTTGAGTCTGCTGAAAATCTGCTACCAGTCATCTGTGTCCTCTTCAAAGTCATGACCTTAAAGGGAAACTGAGAAATTTCCAGTTGGCTATTCATTGTTCCCAAAAATGGTGCTGAATTATATACATTGTAAAATGTCTACATTAATACAACTAGTTTATAACTCCATCAGATGTAACACTCTTAGCATCATTCTTCTAATGCATAAGGTACAGTGTACTTCTTCTTCCTTACAATTTCCATTGGTAGTTTATGTTCCTCAAGCACTTTTTAAACTTGATATCACACTACACCTCTGAAAATCCATAATAAACTTTACTGTGTCATTGCAATTGATATGCAGGCATACTGCATATAGCCAACAGTAAATTTTTGCATCTAAGGATTTTCTCAGGCAATCTGTATATTTTTCAACAGACATATTTAGAACCTAATTTTTTCATATTCAAGGGTATCAGCTCTAGAGTACAGTATACACAATTTTCTACCTATTTGGTACGTAGAAACATGAAATGCAGATTTATGGACATAGACAGAGTGTTTCATTCTAGCTATTTATGAATGCAATGTACACAGATCCAGAAATTAATATCCAAATCCTGACTTCCCTGATGATGTTGGCAGAATTCTTATTGATGCCCATGAGGTCTAGTTTTCACCTGTGATTACTGACCAGGAGACAATGTTTCTGTTAGTTCAAATTATGAAAAGACTGAGGAGACACCTAATTCTTAATAACTTAATATTTTGAAGAGTCTGTGTTTTCTTTCTGACTGCAAATTTGGAAAGTTCTCTCTTTATAGCTCAGTTGAAAGTCTCTGGAGCCTAGGTGTATTTGCAACTCAGCATTCCATTGGTTCTCAGTAAATAAAATTGTACCCATTAAGATGCTTATCAATATTCAGAATAATTTTAAAACGTAGCCAACTTCTATTATGGCCCAAAGGGCAAGTAGTTCCCCAGACAGTAATTTCTGAGTCCTAATGTTATACACATGTTATTCCACTGGTAGTAGAGTAACTAGTAAGTAATGTATGCATAAACTGTATCACATTTGCACCAGATTATTCCTGTAGAGAATAATAGAAATACTCTGCTTCTTTGATCACTACGTATGCAGCCACACACACACAAAAAACATCCTCAAAATTTTAAAGCCTGGGTTGAATACATACTACAGTTCTGACTTTTTGTTCTTTCATTTTCATAGAATAATGTGAGTTTTAACCAGTGATATCAGCTCCATGTTAAAAACCTTTTACACTTTGGGGATATTCAAGAGATATGGACTTCTTTCTAACGCTGAGTAATATTGCCCTTGGTTTTCCTGTCCCTGAAATATTAGTTCTTGTGTCCCTCACTACTTCGAGCTGTGATGCCCCTGGTTTTGTATTCTTCATAGTGCCAATCTTGATATAAAATTGACAGTTGACTGAAGTAAAATTTAAATTACAACATTCAGACAGAATAGTTTGCTGGATGTTCCACTTGTATCATAGTATTACTTAATTCTTCATTTTCTATAACTCTTCACTGATCCTTGACCCACAGAACTCTTATAGAGATTATAATTTTCACTTCCACTGTTGCAAATATTCCTGAGAGTGTGCAAACATTTAAAGATCATTACTGAACCTTTACCTAATCCAATTACATTTTCACACTGTTGAGGGTTAATCTGATCCTGTGCCAGATTTTTTATTTGGTTGGTTTTGAAAAAATGTGCAACTCATTCCTCCATAAAGGCTGTACTAGAACTGTAAGCTAGAAATAAGCCAAGAGACCATGTAATAGAGCTATATCTCCATTTATTATTACAGACACTTGCAAATAATGTCCTGGAGCCTACAAACATCCAGGTAAATGTTATGCCTCACTTTCTGTCCCTCTATTATTTGAATTAACACCAAACATAAAGATGACATTACCTATATTCATGAGAAGAAGGAGTCACATGAACACAAAACAAACAACAAACAAAAACCCCAAACATGCAAACAAACAAAAACTTCCAGACTGAGTAGTATATTTTCAATCCTCATGTCATTGAATATGACAATCAAATAACAATACTATTCAGTCATTAAGTAAAACTTGTCTTCCTTACCTTCATTCCTCTGCATATCAGTGTGATAATTCAAAACTCAATGTTGAATCAAACTAGACTCTGGGTTTAATGGTCCACTGATCCTAAAAATATTTGTTGCCTTTTGCATAGACAAAGAAATAACTTTATCTTCAGCTGAAGCAACATTCCACAGAGTTTGGTAAATATCTTCTCTCCTTTACTGTTCCAGTTCTCCTTTCTTTTTCATTACCAGTCTTCACCAAGAGGTAAGCCTGTACCTCAAAATCCCTTTGGAATTATGCACATTCTTCTCCCCTATGTTAGCAAATCCAGCAGATTCCCAAAGACCCAGGATCCACTGATTCTTTCTATTCCTGTACACATCAAAGAACTGTTTTGTTACTTTTTCTCCATCTTTGTGAAGAATCTGCAAGTTGCACACATTTAATCAGAAGGAAATATTTCTGAGAATTGTTTCTTATAGTCATCGTTTACTTTGTTGTTTCTTTTTTTCGATCTTCACGCAGTTATTGCAAATAGTCACTAAATCCTCTTCTAGAGCATGTCTCTGGGAGAGATACCACTACTCTATGTTACTTTCAGCTCCATCTATTCCTGCTAAATGAATTTTCCACTTTGAGATATTTCCATTTTCCTTGCACTGTTACAAGACAATTGTACATATGATGACAGATGCAATTTCTCTAATTTAGACAAAGGAGCTTTGATCAGCATTCCAAATATACCCAACTGTTGGATATACAGAACTCCAGATTTTATTTAACAGCATAGAACAATCATCTCACACAGGACTGATCAAAGTAGAATCAAAATCTACTTTCCTTGAACCTACATTGGCATTTAATTAAGCACTGGAAAAGAACCTTTTCTGCTATTATTTCCTTTGTGCATTTATTATTAACCTAAAAGAATCTGCCAAGCAGAGAGGTGTACTTAAGGTAAAGGGAGTACTCAACATTTATTTTTATTCTTTTGGGGGTTTAATTGTGCCTCTCTCATAGATTTTTATCAAGGGATCATAGAAGATGACTAACCAGGAAAAGAATCTAGCTGAAAAGATTTCTTATCAGCATCTCTAAATTTAAGAGACTAAATATAAATTCTAATTAACATACCTAAAGTGATTGTGACCGTTTTCAAATGTTCAGAATAATTTCCCTGTGGGGTAGATGTCCAGTATTATAGACATTCAGGAAAGTTTTCCAAGCACAGGGAAACATTCTGGCCACTTCAGTGAAGATGTACTGTCTTAAAAGGACAGAGACAAAATAATTAAATTTTCAATTTCAGAGCTACATCCAGTTATAAAACATCTCCAATAAAATTGAGATATTGAACAAAGCAGCTAGTTCCTGGGCCTTGATGACCTTCAAATGACTTTGACAACACCCAAACTCTTGAATTTGGCTGGCTGCAAGGAGGAGCACTTTCCCCGGATAAACACAAAAGGAGGAGAGAAATACTTCAGCCTGTACCATGTGCTTAATATCTTTCTCATTCCCATATCTACCTTAGTAAAGAGAATGTGACCCTTCTAAATGGTCCTTGCAAGCTGTTTAAAATTTTTTTATTATTATTTAGTCATCTAATTACAACTCCTTTTTCAGCCTTGTCTGTGAACTTAAAAGAATTCTCCATTTCTCTGTCCACATATGGTGAGTTCCCTGCCTTACTGTACTGGGGCTCCCTTGAGAGCAAAGCCTCCAAGCATTGCTACAATGCATTCAGCAACAAACCCAGCAGGATACTAATAGGCTGTCTTCATTAACCTTTGCTGATCGAACTGTGCTCTTGTATTTGCACTCTGCACATATGTGATGTCTCATAAAGATTCATAATAGGAATTTTAATGGCAAAAGAGCCTGTATGCTAAATTGCTTATGCACAAAAAGGAAGAGCAGCTGCAAGAAACAGCAGAGTTTTTATTTTTCTCTCATCAAAGCAGTGGCAGCACTTGAAAGAGCAAACTGAATATAAGAATAGATCAATAGAGGGATGGCGCAGATGATAATTAATGTGGGGAAATGGCTTTTTGGGCACAGTGTCAGAAGCTGCATTCACCAGGTATCCAAAATAAAAGGCAACATGTTCTGAGAGAAAGCCATCAGATGGTGTCAGTGTTAGCTCATGAGGTACAGAGAGTCCAGTGTGACATATGCCTTTCTCAAAACATTGCTGTCATCCTTCATAATACACCATGTAAGCAAGTGAGAAAATTTAGTTATTACCAACAGAGGTAACTTTTGAGGTTAAATACCTTGCCTTTAGTATACTTGTGTAATTTAAACTCCATATCAGATTTTTCAACTTTCTGCATTCATAACAGTTGACTATATGAAATTCAAAGTAATTTTTAAGCCATGAAGAAGGATGATCTGGGCAACTTAGAATTTTATAAATTTTACATATAAAAATATTAAAATCTCCTTCTCACTTTCTTAAGCAAATATCCCGCATAAGTTAGTCTTAGTTTCTCGTCTTCTCAGTGTGAAAGGTCTGTAGGCTGCAATGTAAATTAATTAATAGTATTTGGTTAGTTTGATACAAAGGGAAGAAAAACAAGAGCTACAATATAGTTCAAAGACATGGTAAACCATAAACAGAGAGTTACAGTTGAATGAACATAAAAGCAAATTTTAAAAAGCTGTGTCAATAAAAGCAAGGAAGATCTTTTCAGAGCAAAGATATGTTCTGCAGGTCAAACAACAAGACGATGAGTTATTTGCATTAGCTTATATGAAAAAAAGAGAGCAAGAGAAAGAATTTTGATATTCCTTCTTTTTATTGGGCATTGGGTTACTTTCTAGCTGACATTTCAAGGAAACTCAGTAGCTACTCTTAGCTGTAAGCAGCACCTTTGCTTAGACCATGAGGAAAATTAAACCACAGGTCTCCTTTATTTCAATCAAAGTCTGCAGAAGCCTAACTGCAATGTGCAAGCAGGGGAGAAAGGTATAAATGCAAAACCTAGTGGATGGAGACAGAATTCAAGCTTCAATAAGTACTTCCTACTTCTGCTTTGTTGAAACAAAGCAAGCGAAAACATTAGTAATTCATGTCATGTTCCTGCACTGATTGCCACATCTTGTGAAATGGCAACATGTCTTTATAAGTACTCATCTAAACAAGGGAAAAACTTCATAGCTCATCAATGAACATGAAAGAGTAGTTTTACAGAAATTTAGCCACAACATGTTTAATAATTTCAGTTGATTCAAGCAAATCTCCACATTACTCTTTAAGAATGAACTGAACTAAGTGAAAAACCTCTTAAAGGGTCAAATGTTTTAAAGGCTTTGCTCTACACCATGGTGTGAAATTTAAAATCATAGCCCTTTCTTGTGTGTTTCTATAATTTTTGCACATTATATGAATAGTTAGTAGATACTGTTTTAATGAAAACTGTATTGTTGAGGAGGAAGGCCCATACTTTCTGCTAATTACAGTTCTTCATAGATGAAAAAGATTACAATCATTTGTAACCAGTGATCTGGAATGTTGTTTCTCTTTATTTCAAAACTCGGACAAGAATATTTAAGATCTAAATTACCTCTTGGATGATACTTTGGGCTTATTAACACCACCCCACACCCTCCCATAACTCCCTCAATGGTGTTAAAATGGATTCATTAATTTTTAATCTAAAAACAATTAACATAGGATGTGAAAGGTTAAGCTTGCAATAAGGTGTGATACAAAGGGGATGGCAGGCACCCTGATGAGAAGCAGACTGGCTCTGATGTTTTGCAAGCCAAGTGGAGACATTGTTGTTCTGCTATGGATGAAGAGGCTCATTATCCCAAAGATAATTGCCCAGATGCCACACCAGTGAGGTCACACAAAACATGGCTGTGATTGCTGAACCAGTATTGGAACTAATTAACAGTTAAGGCTGCAGACAGCCGTTTTGTACAGACCTCCACTTAGATGCATAGCCTTCCCATCCCATCAGTGTTAAGCATTAGGTCACACTCTTTTTGCTGCTGAGTGAAAACATCATCCCACCCATCAGAAGAATAAACAGTTTGATGTTACTTTTACAGCAATAAAATCCATCCTTTCAGTCATCTTATACATATTGAGGGACATCAATTTTTATCCCCATATCAATTAATGATTCAGCATCTCTTTTGTTTAATGAAGAAAAAAGCTGTACCACAAATTAAGAGTAAACCTGAAGTGCTAAAAAGGGCCAATTCACATTAAGAGGAAGCAACAATTTATTTTTCATCATGACTACTTTTTCTGGTATCTCTCATTCTGGATTACATTCCTTTCCTTACTTTATAAGGTGGAAGTATGAATTGAGACCTATCTGGTGCTTTCAGAGACCGATCTATTTTTCAGCCTCAAGTACTTTACAGGGGTATTTTAGTCAATAATGCAGCAGTAAATTCTACACTTGCAAACTTACAGGCCTCTGCAGACTCTCCCTTGATTTTGATGGGTATTTCAACATGAGCACACACAGCCATCCAAGTGGAGGTCACCGAAGCAACAGGGGATTTTCCATGAGAGCAGTAAGCAGGCCAGACAGGTTTTTAAACTATTTTTAAATAGTCCTTTCCAGATGCTTTAATTTCTTCCAGCTTCTTCGACTGACATCTGGTATGTTCTTAATGCCTTGAAAAGCAGCCATGGCAACTTGACAATTCTGCATTTCTATAACAAAATTGAGAGAAGTTTCAACTTTTTTCACTTGTAAATTCAAGTCAAGCTTGCTATATCTTTATAGGCAAGAAATACTTAATATCTTTTAAAAATTTGGGTTACCTTGGGAAAAAATGGGTATGTTTTCCCTTTCAAACTTGATTACATTTAATCAAAACAATCAGAAAAGTTTTCTAAGAGAAAGTGAATTATTTTGGGGGGTTTTGCCTTTTTTCCCCATGGGGAAAAGATTTTGCTTTTAAGCTGTTGTGAGACAGTAACTTTCCTACTTTTTTCCCCCTCATTTCACTCACTGAACCAAAAAAACCAGCTGTCTCAATCCCAAACTGCTAGCTTTATTCTCTGAATCATTCAACCACTACAGGATCTCTTTCCCAAGACAAATGTCATTCCTACACAAGGAACATGTAAAAGCCTGAATCCCAGAATAGGTAAGGTTGGAAGGAACCACAGTGGGACATCTGGTCTAACTTCCCTGCTCAAGCAGGTTCATCCCAGAGCACCTGGCACAGGACTGTGTCCAGATGGTTCTTGAGTATTTCCAGTGAGGGAGACTTTACACCCTCTCTGGGCAATCTGTTCCAGTGCTCACTCACCTGCACAATGAGAAAGTTCTTCATTGTATTCAGGTGGAATTTCCTGGGCATCAATTTCTGCCTGTTGCCTCTTGTCCTATTGCTCAGCATCACTGAGAAGAGCCTGGTCCATCCTCTGACCTCTGACGAGGTCCCCTCTCAGTTGTCTCTATTCATAGCTGAACAGGCCCAGCTCCCTCAGCCTTTCCTCATAAGAGAGATGCTCCAGTCCCTTAATCATCTTTGTCACCCTTTGCTGCATCTACTCCATGTCTCTTTTGTCCTGAGGAGCCCAGAATTGGACACTGAACTCCAGGTGAGGCCTCACCAGAGCTGAGCAGAGGGGCAGGATCACCTCCCTTGCCCTGCTGGAATGCTCTTCCTAATGCACCCCAGGACACCATTGGCCTCTTGGTCACAAGGACACTGCTGGCTCATGGACAGCTTGGTGTCCACCAGGATTCCCAGGTCCTTCTCTGCAGAGCTGCTTTCCAGCAGCTCAGCCCCCAGCCAGTCCTGGTGCAGGGGGTTATTCCTGCCCAGGGACAGGACTTGCCTTGGTTGAATTTCAGTTTGTTCTTCTCTGCCCATCTCTCCAATCCGTTGAGGTCCTTCTGAATGACATCAAATGTAGAGAAGCCTGCTTTCACCTAACGTTCATCAGTGCTCTGCTTTACTCTTGCCTGTCACTTGGAATTTGTGCCATGCCCTGCAGTTTTTGAAATCCTTGTTTCTTTTCAGAAGGCTCATGTTACACAGAGGCTAATAAAATATTTCTTCTCTTAGCCAATAAAGTTAAATAAGTTCAGTTTTTGGTTCAGATATGTCTTTTCCCCCATACCTTCTCTCTAGTCTTTTTGTCAGCTTTGCTTATCCTAAATATGTATCCCTTGGGCTAAGATTGCCTAGTTTTAAAATCTAGTCATGCATTTCAATATGTATATTATATATACATAAATATATATATATGTATTTAAGGGAATGTTCCACTGGATACTCTTTACAGTGATCTGTCATGTTTTTATGACCATATGAAGGTGATCAACAGATTCCACTTTTTGGAAAAAAAATCAAAGGCAAGTAGTATAAATGGGTAATGATAGCAAAGCAAAAATAGAAAGAAATCCAAGAATGAACCTCTGGGAACCTATAACAGCTGTCATAGAATGGCTGTAAATGGGTAAGCCTGCACTGGAAAGAAGATAAAGTGATAATATTTGTTGGGTCTGCAGGGGACTCCATACAACATAAATCTAGTTGGAGGACACTTCCCAAGATTAAGAATAGCTATTTTGAATACATGGTAGGTAGTAGGGAATCTTTTGGGTATCTAAACCTGGAAATGACAGCTTTCAAACAAACAAACGCCTAACAATAAAATTGTCATTGTCTTCTTTTTCACATATACATGTATTTTTATGCCTTTGCTTTTTCCACAGCTCAAAGACTGATTTATTACCAGAAGAAAACCTGTGAGAAAGGCAAAAAATAAATGCAGGATTCATTGAGACTCTGCTCTAGTTCCAGTCTTGAGATCCCCTATCTCATTATAATTATTCTTTTTGTTTGAGCTTTAGTGGTTCTGGAGATTTTAACTTGGAATAGTTAAAAGACAGAAGAAGAGAGCAAACTCAAGGCCTGACATAGGGAACACTATACTGACTTCAGATTTTAAATGCTGATTCAGTGCTTGCCAGTCCAACTTACTAAATAATTTCTAGCAAGAAACTAATCTATTCATATACTGCTCCAGAGTGCACAATGTCTGATTCATAAAGGTGTGAATCTCTTGAAAAGTTTACTTTTAAAAAAATTATTTGAATTCTTTATGGAAGGACTCAAAATGTTTTAGTCAGTGAAGTAGACTTCTGAAAAGAAATCAAGTTTAGGTTTAAAGATACAAGCATACTGGCTACGTTAAGCTCTAGTTTTTACCTGTTTTCATGTTATTATGTATAACATCACACCATTATAATCTAATATTCTGTTATGGTGTCACAAAAAAGGAAAAAAGTCAGAGCAAACTGATTAGAGATCAGCGGGAACATAGGAGCTGAAAAGGCTTTACAGCATATATGCATACATAATGTATATTGAAAACTTGAAAATACTGGAGTCCTGGAATTTCCTGAAAATGAGAGCAAACATTTTATAGATGTATCAGTTCAATGTATAAATAACCTTCAAAGCAGACAAGAATAGGAAGGAAAAGGAGACATTTTCAAGTTTTAATATCAATGTATCTCTAGTAACAGCTAATTAAGGTGGAATGCAGAGCAACAAGATGGAACACAATATAAATACTTTTAAGGGGAAATTTGGAGTGATTCATTTTTTTCAGTAACAGAAATGAAAGTCACAGTGCTGTGATGCTAAGAGACTAAACACTAGCATCTCACTTGATCAAGCATGCACACACCTTGGTAGAACCACTGGAGAGCAACAAAGATGGGAAACAGAAAGCCTATTTAAAGAAAGACAACATGGCCCTGGAGAAACTGAGTGTGAGCTTGACATTCTCTGCTTCCAGTTGCAGTTTTGCCTGCAGGGCAGATAGATGTTTATATTGACAACTTACCTTTTAGCACTGTGATGACAGAAGTTTGCCACTTCTGCAGATGGTGAAGTTGGCATCTTTGAAATCGTTTAACTTACAACCATTAACTATTTAATAAATAATAAAAATTACTATAAATACATTTAATAAATTAAAATAATTTTTAAAAATAATACTTTTAATAAAAATAATTATACCTACTAGGTCTCATAAACCAAGTCCACAAATATAAAACACACAACTGTTACCTGTCCCATCAGAGGGTGAACAAGGCTATATAAACTACAATTACATCTTTCACCCTCTTCCCACTACACAAAGATGCCTGTTTTGAAGACCTATCATAAAGTTGGCTCAGTAATAAGTAAATAATGAGATGTTCTGTTGCTTCCCAACAGTATAACTATTCATGTGGTGTTTCTGTCCATCGTATATATTTTACATTTACTCTCTATAGGGTCAAAATGTGATCTGATATATGGTTCCCTGGTGAAAGTACCTTAATGATACTTTAAGTGAATACTAAAGACAATACTGAAACACACACATGTCTGCAGTGTAGGAGCCTGTCCTGCTACAGTGTTTGGATTAAAATTTAGATAAGCATTAGTAAAAATAGTATTACAGTGGGCAGAACATTTGCTGCACAAAAAGAATACTTTGAATCAGAATATGCAAGAAATTATACTGAATTATACTGGAAACAAACTCCAAGGGACTATTGGTATAGCAGAGCCATGGGAATGAAAGTCCATTTGTATTCCTGCTAGGCTAGTTTTGGACAACATGAACAACTGTATGTTTATATTTATAGATAAAATATACTGTTCAACAGCAGTGGTTCATGGTAGCACATAGAATCTACTAATGAGGATATACATTACTGCATTCATTTTACTACTTTATTGCATGCTGCTTTTAATTTTGTTTCTTTTACTAAAAATGTACAAAATCACAAAATGTTAGGAAACTATTTTGAACATAGTAAAAGAGACCATACAGATGATAAAAAAATTATCATGGAAAGGTAGCAGTTAATTTTTTTTAAAAAAGGTAAAAGACCTAAGGCAGCAATAAGTGCTTACCACAAGTTGTCCCTAAATTGTAGAATGGAGTCATGTGGATGCTCTATGATGGCAAACATGCATATCTGGACTATGACCTAGGTTTATTAATTTTTTCATGCCTTTTTCTAGGCTGAATATACCATATATTCTCTCTGATATTCACCATTCCTCTCTGTCCTCTCCAACTCATGCGGCAAGCAACCAAGTATCTATCACCCTTCCACCCCACCTCTGTCATATGTTGAGACCTGGCTCTCCCACTCTGCTCACAGAGACAGTGAGATTTTCTAATTTCTTTACTTGGAAAATTCAATTTACAATATTCTTTAAAAATAGAAATATCTTTGACTCAAGACAGCAGTGAATTTGAGTGTATCAGAACAACATGGCTTTGAAGGGTCCTTATACAGTACAGAGAAGTAATAGACCAAACTGGAACTACTACAGAGGTGCACTTTTTGCCAACACTACTAAACTGAGCAATTTTCTAAGCTTTCTTTGACAATGTAAATGTCGGGGGCAGGGGGTGGCAGAGGGCGAAAGGGGAAAACAGAGATTGCTCCTCTGTCTCAAATCTAATTCTATGACATCCTAAAACAGCTGTGCCTATTTCTTTTCTACAATACTTGCTTCCCAGTGAAAAATTGATATATTTCTATCTCAACCTGTTTGACACGTATATGCACTTGGATAGCATAGAAGTACAGCAGGGATTCAAAAACCAGGAAATAGAAATCAAAAAGGGGAAGGGAGGGGAGAGGAGGGGAAGGGAAACACCAAGTAAACCAAAACCAAGCCCTCCCAGTTTTCCTGAACAGTGATAAAAGCAATGAGATCAACAGTGGGGTTTCTGAGAAGCAATCGGGCATTTCAAAGTAATCCCTCCCTTGTTCTCCACAGAACATTGGTCTTCCTTGCAACAGTAGAATATAGAAGGATACACTTTTTGGGAGGCTGAGAAGCTTCCAGGCTTTTCCAGAACCACAGCCTGCTTCATTTCTATGTAGAAGTTGTTGTGGTAATTGAACCCAAACTAGTTTCTTTTACAGAGCCTCAAGGAAAAGAAATTAACGTAGCACCAACCAGTGCATTATCCCTGATATAACTCCCATTGCATTCCCTTCACAGGTGTTCGGTTTTCCCACTAGCCATAACACTCATTATAATCTTCAAACCATGCCGTGCAAATCCAGGCTCCATGCTTAGGTCACCAATGATAATGCAATCTGATCCAAAGCAGTCTGGCCTCGGACTCTTTTGCTCTTTCTGAACTCTTTCCTCTTTTCCTCACACTCAGTTCAGAAGTGTGGCGCACTGCCAGTCTCACTGACCAGTACAGAAGGGGGTTTGGAAAGGCTGTACATGGCACCGGGCAAATATTAACTGGTCTATGCACAGCCTGCCTGGAAAGAGGAAGAGAAAAGCAATGCTCAAGGAAATTAACTCGGTCTGCCCAGCTGTGCAAATGCCTGTTGGCCCAGGGTATGATCCTCTACATGAATCACTTACATTATGTCCCGTCTTTTTTGCTGCTAGCACTGATTAAAATTCCCTTGCAGCTCTTCTTCACCCTTCTTTTGAATCAAAGTCATCTCATAATAACCACAGCAAATGCTACCACCACACTGCAGCTATTTTTTCTTCAGACAAAGCTATTTGCCCATTTCATTCCAAGTAGTTTCACAGTAATGGAAACGCCATTCAGAGATGAATAACTTAATCCTTCCTCTTAACAACCTTCCCTATCTCTTCCATTTGATTTGGTGTCTTTGCCAGCTTAGTATATGTTTAACAGATATTTTTTGGTGAAAAGACCTTATTTTCTAAAATATTTGCACAGTAGTTAGGCAAAATTATGGTTTTTTAACTGCTTTCATTTCAAGGATAGTGCTATGGACAAGAAGATGATTTAAGTCATTACAACCTGTCAACCAAGATCTGTTTATTTTGACTTTTCAGGTAATTACACTTTTTTAATATTCATAATGTAAAGTATATAGAGAAACAAATGGGATTAACAGCATAGAGCAAATGCTGATTTTCTAAGCTCTAAAGCAATAAGTATAGAGGACAAGAATGAGATAGCTTATTTGAAGAAAGACTATGCAATATAATTGTTTGAAATATAAGTATATTGCAATTTACTGTACAGTCTCAACTAATTCACTTTAAGCTTTTATAAAAGGCATAATTACTTTGGAATTTAATCCTCCTGATAAAGGACAGATTGGTCTGATACCTATATCAGTCACATATGTGTCTGTCTTGTTCACACTGTAGAATTTAGAAATCTAATTCAAGGAGAGATCTGCTACATTTGGTTTCAGACTTCTAACACAGCTCTGTTCAATACAAGTAGGCACACAACAATCAGCAGCTTGTTCCGAAAACTTCTAGGGGGACAGTTGGCTTTGTCTTACCTTCCCATGCAAATGTAACAAGAAATAACTACCAACATATGCCATGTATTTATCTGAATGCCAGAAATATACATATATGTATGTTACCTTAAAAGGAATGTTAAGGTGTCTCTGTGGATAATTTCATTCTCGTGATCTCCCTGTCATAAGGGCATCACAGTTATCAGGTGATACCAAGGTAATTAATTCCACAAATTAACACTGCTATGTTGCCTATTCCTTGGTCAGGCCAGCTAATTCATATCCCCTGTCTTTTTTTCCTTCTGGAATCAGCAGAAACTGTTACTTTTGAACATGGGACGGTCTGGAATGACAACCTCACTCAACCCAATGGCCACATCTCAAGACACTCCTGCTGTTCATAGCCTTTATTTTCTGTTGCAGGTATTCTAGCCTCATTTTTATGGATTAAAGGTAGTGACCAGGATTCCAAAAAATACCAAGGCTTGGTTTGATTTGCCTTCATTGCCTCAATCTATATCTGCAATTCCCTACTCACCCAGACATTTGTTGTTTGTTTTGTTATTTTATTATGGAGCCATTTCTTTTGTTTTCAATTTCTATTTGAACAAATGTCACAGATGATAAATTATACTTCACTGTCCCCATCATGTAATTTAGCAGAGTTAAGAAGGGATCACAGCTTGAACCTACATACTCCTTTAGTAGGCAGTCAAGTATTTTGACGTCCTTTTCCACCAAATTATTATGTATAAACTAACAGAGTTTACATGCTACACCACTACTTCACTGCAACCTCATAGACTCATGACTTGTGCATTTTCTGATACTAGTACAGCTCTTTCCTATGAGTGGCCCAATTTTTGGAAACAACTTGGCAAATTTTAAAAGCTCCCATAATGTCATTCTTTAGTTGTAGAAAGAACATAGCATCTATGATAATTTGGTCATATTGTTTTCAGTCTTAAGGGTCCTTCCTGCATTCTTTTTAACCTTAGCATTATCAGATTTAACAGTCACAAATCCATTTTCACATAAACACATTTCTTCCTACCTCTTTTAAACATTTCTGTCATGTGATTCTTTTTATCATAGAGAAGCAGCTTCCACTAACACATTTGTACAGGTAGTACTGCCAGAGTACATAAAGTGTTCCAAAAATAGTCACATATAAGACTAATACCAAACAATCTTGGTGTTTGTTGTAATAATAATGCTTGCAAACATGTCAGAAAACAAAACACTATTTAAACTGTGTCCTGATTATTTTCCAGAGAGCTTCAACTCTGAATGGGTCTCTTCTTGCTCTCATTCTTCTCAGATTATTTTTTTTTGGTTTGTTTTATCCCTTTATGATGTATGGGCCAATAACTACTTAGCCACAGATTGGAAGAGGGAGTCCATTTCACTCAGTGTCTGCATTTTAACCTCTCAGCTTTTCACCACCAGGGCCCTCTGTGCTTCAAAAGTCTATCGAGTTTGCTTACAGCAGGATGGCTATGATGTAACTCTGTCACCTCAAGTTGATTCACTAGCATCTGTACCCTGACATCACAGGTATTAATGCACTGTGGCACCCAGGAGAATCAGAGAATTAGCACTACTTCTGGTGACTTTTGGATCAATTTAATCAGACTAAACAGATGGATCATTTCAGCTCTCTTTTCAAACCTGTAATAATTACTGCTTTTGAATCAGTCATTGCCAGCAAGGTGCACTGAACCAGAGTTCTGTGGCTGGCTCCTAATTAATTCTCTTTAAAATAATTGTCATTTCTGAGTAAACAACAATCAGGATCAGACAGATGAAAAGAATTTTCCCTTCCACCCCCAATTACCAGCATAAAAAAAATACTGGATGTATCCTTGGCATATCTTGCTCAGAACAAAAAGTTGGAACACGTTACCATCTGTAACAAATGCCACTTGTTTATACAGAGCAAAGCTTTCTCAACCCAGAACTGTCTCTTTCTTGAAGAAAAGCTACCTCCAGCACATCAATTAGCACAGGGTAATTCGAGTTCAGCCAAGTTAACATAAGGTTTTCTACAAAGAGGAGGAGAGCCAGACTTAAAGGCACTTTGAAGGTAACACACTTGTTAACATGCAAAGGTTGCAGGTAGATATGGAGACATCTTCGTTCTACATCTTGCAGTATTTTCATTATTAAATGTAATTATTTCATTAAAAAAAAAAAAAAAACAACAACAATGAACAAGAAAACTCCACACAAAACCCAGGAATACTTACCAGTCTCTAAAGTAGTTGCCTATCTCTGTCAGTAGTTGCTTTAAGTTCTATATTAAAGTTTGTCCACAAGCCCCTTGCTGCTGGCTCCCAATCCCCCTGATGTGTGGCACAGAGAGGCTGGGGCTGGACGGGGTGGCTTGGCAGCACCCTGGCTCCAGAGGCACCCACACCCACAATATAACCCCTGTGTTAACTTAAGGCAGAGCAAGGATTTGGGTTCTGCTCCCCTCACCACATCAATTAGGTATATAACAAAACAGGCTTTCACAGAATCATACGAAGGTTTGGGTTGGAAGGGACCTTAGAGATCATCAACTTCCAAAATCCCCCTGCCATGGGCAGAGACACCCTTTACAAGACCAGGCTGCCCAGATCCCCATCCAAACCGGCCTTGAACACATCCAGGGATGGGGCATGCACAGCTTATCTGGGCAACCTGTTCCAGTGCCTCACCACCCTCACAGCAGAGAACTTCCTCCTAATAATCTATTCTAAACCTCCTGTCATTTAATATGAGCAGTTAAAAAAATTACAAACATATAACAGTACGTATTTTTATCTATCTGCGTGTATGGTTTGAGGCAGAAGCCGCCCAGCAGCATCTCACGACCAGCGGGGCCGTCACGCCGGGGGCCTCGGAGGGTGGCGGGGGAGGCCGCGCTGAGGCGCCGTTCCTGGGCGCGCATCGCCACCTAGCAGCGGCCCCCGCAGCCTGCAGCGCCCAGCAGAGCCGCCGGAGCGGGCTTCGATCAGCCCTCCGAGCACACCTACCCTGCTCTGCTGCGGGAGGAAGGGCAGGGTGGCAGCGGCAAAGCCCCGTGCCCGGCCTGGGCCTGCGGAGTCCCGCCGCGGGCAGGTCCCGGCGGGCCGTGGCAGCGCCCTTGTCCCTCGGGTGTTGGAGCAGCTCTTGGCAGCGCCCAGCTCCTCGCTGCCCCTCCGCCCTCCTCGGGGACAAATGTGTCCCCGGGTGAATTTGTTCCTACACATCAGTGCCTTGGACTCATCTCACGTGGGTGAGATGGTGGCATCAGCCTCCCTTTTTCACCACAACCCGCTGAACAGGCCCGGCTGTAAGGTAACTTGTGCGCAGCTGCTCTCCTGGAAAAATCTCAGTAATTCAAAGTTCCTTGGATTACTTTCTTGGTTTCTTCATTGTGCGGCTCGGAGTGTCACACCTTGCACCGGCCCGTTGTCACCGCCTCTCCCACTCCCTACAGCAAGACGGTGTCAGGATGTGGCTGTGGAGCAGCGCCCACCTCGCTCCCATCTGCAGGGAAGGAGTTTTGGTGTTTGCATCCTAAGTGTCTCCAACAGATAGACACTATCTACACTATCTACTACAGCTTGGGGTGGTGGAAAACCACACACTTGCTGAGAAAGAGGGCTGAAGGAATGAGTAAGAAACTCAGCAGGTAGCGAAGATAATAATTTCAAATATTATGTCAAGATGAAATAATTATTAAACTCTTTTAACCATCCTTTGCAGTCATCTTTGCATATGTGCACACAAGCAAGGCAGAGACACATTCAAGGATATTTTTAAAAATGTATTTGAGGTGGGATTAGGAATATTTTCTTCACACACTTTTTGCCTTTCTTTCCTAGGCAAAAAGTATGGAGCTTTGCTATCCAAATTACTTATCTTTATATCTTTCAAGGTTTACGGTTTTTCCCCACATTTCACACTACCGCTTTTTAAGAAGTGAGGACTTTTGGGGACATCAGTACCAAATTTGGTACTGCCCAAGGTAACTTGAGTTTAACTTTATACTGTTAAAATATCTTACAGTGCCAAACAACTATTTTCATCAGCAATAGTGTGCTTTCCATTAAAATTCCACAAAATATTAGATAAAGAAACAGGATGTACTATATGGAACCAACATTATTTCCTCATAAACCAGACTGAAATTATTTGAAGGTTTTCAGTGAGGATACTAGCTCATTCATTTACCTCTACAATGCTTGACAGGAAGAAAAAGAAAATATGCAGTTATTTTAATCAATAACATCCTCTATCAGCAAGACACCTACAGATCCTAGAATAAAGAAATAAAAATGCATTCACCAGGAGGCAAACATGTCTCACAGCCGACTGCTGAGAGTAAAGTGAACAAATTCTTTTGTGAACCTGAGCAAACTTAAAGGCACCCCTCACTGATTTAGTCTGTGGTACTTTACATTGATACTAGCTATTGTTTTCTCTCTAAACCACCTTCAATAGCACACAAGCAAGTTCTCTGTTACAGAACCCTTACACAACTGAACATTTTGTTGAGCGACACAGTGGCGCTTGGAATTACCAAGCTTCATTGCAAATATATATTTCAGTGTCTCCTCCAAAATGCATTGTAAAAAGAACCTCTCTTTGAAATTGCACAGTGGCTCTATTGACCTTTCTCCAATACATTTCTAGAAAGTGTGACACTCAACTAAGAATAAAATACCTTCAAATTACAGCTGTGGTTCTGCCTCAAAACTGGACGTACAGAAAGTAATCCCTTCCAACTGTAGAGAAAATTATACCAGACACAGATCTATTGCAGGCAACATTTGGGGGTTTCTCTTTATCATGCTCGCTCACATTTCAGTACCACTACTTTTCATTCCTTTAAAAATATGCCCCAGAAAGGTAGAGTCAAATATATGAATAAGGTTGAGATAATTGCATGTCCATATTCAAAACAGTATACAAATGGGTGGATATGTGCAGCTATTCCAAGACAGCATTAGAAGAACAATAAGTGATTGTGAGACTAAATACATCTGGAAATTTACAAGGTAGCAGTGCTGACAGACATCACTGGTCCAAAACTACATCATGACTATAGCATTGTTTGAGGTTACAGAATGTGATCCTTCATTCCACAGTCCTTACACGTGAGTTCTTGAATTATCCAAGAGAGATGAGTTCTTTTCACATATCACTTCAAAAAACAAATGTACAGCAGGCTTGGCTGTCACAGCAGGGACAGCTCCCCGAGGCCTTGGCTGCAGCATTCTGTGGTTCAGTAATGGAACTGTCTCTAATCTGTCAATACTGCCCAGACAAAGGTGGTGCCCTTGCAGGCAAAATGCCCAAGTCTGATCCACTTTGCTCCCTGCTATCTCAAGTTCAATAAGCATTGCTTATTTCTACAAAACATGTAGCTATTTTGGATGTCAAAGTCATAGGACTTAGAAGGTTATTTCTTGTGGCAGCCCTGGCCTTTCTTTCCCAGCAGTTATATATGGGACATGTCTACGCTGCACAAAAGCTAGCAGTGCGTGCAGCCCTGAACCAGCCCTGAACAAAAGCAATGCAGTAACATCCTCACAGCAGTCTGCCAGACTAAGTAAATGCAGGAACAATGCTTCCAGAAATCAAGCATCTTTGCAGTGTCAGGTAGACACCAGTTTCCTTAGAGTAGGTATAAGTCATTTTACATCCAGTCTGGCCTTAGAGAAGACAGGGTGCAGACAGCCTCTGCAGTAACTTCTGCTTTCTCAGATAAACAGAAGTCTCACAACCCTTTACTCTTAACCTCTTTCTGTGAGGGTCAGTAAATGCACTGCATATTTCTAGCAGATGAAAACTTTCATAATTACAGGAAGTTGCTTCTCTACAACTGTCCTGGTAATTGCACACACAGTGCTTCATTGCACAGTAGATTCATTCCCATTATTATTTTCATGAAATAGGGAGAACTCTGTGCACACTAAATCAAGACAAGCTTTGTTAGCTATGGGTGTTTGGGGATGATTTCCTTATCTGAGCCTTCATGTCCCAACAGACATCTTTCTAAGTAGCAACAAAATTATTAGCACATAACTTATGCTTCATTAACATTACTCTGCAATTTACCAATATTAAATGTGGATCAGAGTGATTTTCATGTTTTTTCTAGCTAGCATGACCTTAATTATTCTGATATCATTTCCCAATAGCCAGTGTCATGGTTTTAAGCCCAGCTGGATAATGAAAAGGGGAAAAAACACCAACTGATGCACAATGCAATTGTTCAGCACCTGCTGACCAATGCCAGACCTTCTTTTCTGAACCCAAACCCTGTTTGCCCCTTCCAGGTAACTCCGTCCTGTTTATATACCAGGCATGACATTCTATGGTGTGGAATATTCCTTTGGTCAGTTCGAGTTCCAGATATGCTCCCTCCCAGTTTGGTTTTTTTGCATTCAGAGCATGAGACAAGGAAAAAAGTCCTTGACTTAGGATAAACTTGACTTAGCAAAAAACCAAAACAGCAATGTGTTATCAATACCATTCTCATTATGAATCCAAAACACAGCAGTGTAACAGCTACTGAGAAGAAATTAACTCTACCCTAGCTGTGGAGATGATTTGCTCTAGCAACTTCATGTCTAAGCCTTCATTTTTCCACCAATTGAGTGCATTCTTTTTCAGCCAAATCTGTCCTATTGTCAAAGATTGCATCATCTAGAAAATAGGTAATACATGGCAAAAAAAAATTACTAAGCATGATCACTTATTTAGTTGTAAGAGTATCTGGTGAGTTTATCGCAAGGAAATAAACACAATATCACAAGTTATTTGTGGTCTTTTTTCTCTTCAGTGCAAAAAAAAACTCTGTATGCCTTATTGCTGGTTCTTTTTGCTTTAGCAGCAAACATGAGGTATATTGTTCAATTTAACCTGTATTTTTGGCTTGTGTGAAAGTCTTAAGAATTTTTGCAATGTCGTAATTACCTGGACCCTAATATAATGCTGTTCTCTCAATTAGATTTTCCAATGCCAAGTTTTCTTGTCAGATTTGTAGGTACCTAATGCAGCTCTGAACTTTCCAGTGGCCTTTTGTTAACTCCTTGCAACCACCTGTTTTCTCTAGGGCTCATGTTCCCCTTAAAAATCATGTCCTGTAACAGGAAAAAAATTGTCTGCAACTATTTACAGCTCATCCTTCTGGTCCCTCACCAGATTTTAGTGAATCTCAACAACAGCAGAAGTTTTGTTGCCACATTTTCCCATCTTTGGAGTTTGCTTGTTTATTCCTTTCATGTTCCAGCGTCACTCAGTGCTCAGTCAGTGGAGATCAGCTTTCTCTGGTGAGGCTATTAATTTCGTGTGTAGGGGAGGGAGCTATTGTAAATAAAGAGAAAAAAAATCTATATGAAAATACAAAATTAATTAGTAGAATGCAACATTGTCAGCACAGAAAATGGTTCATGTTACCTAAATGAAACACCCAATTTAGCTGATCTACAGACTTTCTAGAGTCAAGATAAAGAAAGTCTTTCCTTGTGCAGTTCAGGAGATACCATAAATCACCCACCAAATCAGCCTTTTTCTGCTCAGTGAAGGCAGAGACCAGTGTTGCTAGCTCGAGAATTTAGCTCTCAACAACTGGTAGTGGTGAGACACCCTTCAGCTCTAAGTATACTGAAGAGGAGGGAAATTGTGGAACTTTATGGTGGAACAAGAATCACAGATGAGGTGATGTTACAGGATACTTAAAAGAATTCCTTATGGACATGTCTGTAAAGTACAGACTGCTCCACACTCCAGCCATATTGGTGACACACATGGGGAACCGTCCCTACCATTACTGTATTTTCATATTTGGTGAGAGAACCCAAATGCACATGGCTGTTCCCCCCTGATTTAGCAAGCACTGAAAGTTTGAGAATGACTTGTGTGTGTTCCAGGTAGGTCCAGAGACCACAGAGCAGCAGCAACACTTGGGTACAGTGAAGAATTGTTCACTTGCCTGCCCACATACCAACAAAGCACTGCTACTCCATCATCTCTAAGGTCTGAGAGCTAGATTTCATAGCAAATACAGATATCTAAGACCTGGTCTCATTTTCACTATTACAACAGAATCCAACAGCAGTCACTCTTGTAAGATCCAATTCTTGTTTTTCTAGAATTGCAGCATGTTGATCCTCCATTCTAGGCATCTGTGGAAGTATGTATGATACATTACACTGAAACACTGCAGAAGACTTTACTACACTTTAGAAACAAGTGTAGAGACAAAATAATATTGTTATTTTATGTCATTAAAGACTATTAACCAAGAATAAACAAAAAAGAAGTCATCTTCCTTTCTAATTGTCTCATGATCAGACAATTTACAATGCAAGACAATGGAGGTTCCTGTAATATTAGTTATTTTTGATACAAGTTTAAACTTTAATAAAAGGAATGTAACATCTCTCAGATAATTCATTTTTTATATATTAACTAAACTCATAGTAGATGTATGCCTTCAGTTCTAACTACAATATTCTATTACACTAATGACATCATTGCTAGTAACTCAGAAGATACTATTAATACATTATTGTGTCACAGATTATCATCATTCATGTGTAAATCAATTTGCTTGAATCCAGTAAAAAAACACTTAGGATTGAAACATCACTAATTTAATGAGGAACGTATACACAAGATCTTTCCCCCAAAAATCAATGTCTAATTTGTATGTGGAAAGAGCAGAGGATGATTAACTACAGACATATTCTTGAAAATAAATTGCTCTAGCTCAGGATAAAGACATCTTTCTTTTTCTTGTAGGCTCTATTTTAATTATTTTTAAGTTTATTCTATCTGACATGAGTTCCTGAGGGAAAAGTTCTGTCCACTTGTATACACTACTTTGAATCCATGACAGTGCTTTAATTTGGGACAGGGAGGCTTAGGTGAATTAGAAAAGAGTATTTGAAAGGCATCCCCTCTCCCACTCACTATATCTCCCTACTTCCTCACTCCAAGTTTCAGGCTACTTACCCAAAAATTCAGGTAAATTCACATCTTGCCAAGCACTACTGTAATTCTCTATCAGCCAGAGCAACCTTTTTTGAAGTCACAACTCATTAATGGAGCATGACAGCATGTGGCAGCATGACACTGTAGACTACCAGGAGGCACTGTGGAAAAATAGGAGGAAATTTATAATGAAAACTACTTGGTCCTGTGGACCTGACATCCACACCAGACATAGTTAGGGTCTGTTTATTCATTTTGGACTTATCCTCATGAGCAAAACACCCATCTGGGTCCAGAGAACATTAAAAGGTTCCTGGAGCACTTCTGCCAGTGTTTCACCCAAGAGGAATCCATTTCACTCACTTTGAGACTGCTCCAGGATGCAAAGCAAAGTACAGTAGGTGGGAATAGTCACCAGACTGATCTAAAAAGAACACACCAATATGCACGGGCACATTGGCATCAGCTCAGCCCTTGAACACCAAACTCAGTCCAACTCAGATACATTCATGCTTCTGACCAGTAACTTTTGCTTAAATCCAGACCTTAATACTAGATTCTTCTTCAGTGAGACATTGTCTTTTTATATGTATATTTTTATAACCATTCAAGCTACACAGGAGTCCATTCTAAGTTGGATCTTGAGTGCTGCCATACAGTAAATACTAGGTAATAAAAGTAGCTGTTTCACGCCAGAGACCCTTTTTCAAAAGGGAAATTTTAGTTAAATCACTTGCACTCAATGCTGATTCATAACAGTGAAAGGATACTTACACCATTTTCTTTGTAAATTCATTTTCCAGCAGAACATTATGTTTGCATAACTCAGGATAATATATCCCTATATTGATAGTCTACATATGCAGTCATTCCTTCCAACACAGCAAGGCCTGGGCTGTTCGAATCTGTTATACAGCTCAGTTATCAGAATTTTCTAGGTCACTCTGGACACATTTAAGGGGTAAAGTTTGTGGAAACAATGGAACATGTAGCATGGCAATATCATAGCAACAAAGTTCAGCTACTGTAGCATTCAGTATTTTGGTATTCTAAAATCATAACTTGATTTAGAATATCTGACATAACAAAGAATCAGTCAGCAAATGTTTCTTAGCTGGTGTGAAGGCTCTAAGAAAAGACTGGAAAAGAAAGAAGCAGGTTCATGTCACAGAACAGCTGGTATTTGCAGTAGCTATTTTGGGTGGAAAAAAATTTAGGACTCAGTTTAGTTGCCCCTAGCTTGTGTCCAAAGATAGTATATACATGCTCACTGCAATGCCAGACATCTTTCATATATCCATAGCCTTTCAGAGATCAGATGGGATTCCCTGTGGCACCTCCAATAAATACTAACGCAGACTCATCTGAATTTAGCTCCAAGAGTGAGAGCCCTTCCAGACAGAGATCCTGAATGTAGGTTAAAAGTTACCTAACCTTACATCAAAGAAAACAGAGACTTAAATCATCAGAATGGAGAGCAGAGGCAGACAATTACTTGATAAACAATCATGTTAATACTTATTCACCTAATCTCTCTGGCTCACTATTTGGAATTTAGCTATATCGGTGTTTTGCACTACAACTGCACAGTACATAGACAGCACCTCTGTGTAGGATACAAGCCTGTGGGCCTGCAATACTATATTGCCCAATTAGATAATATAAATGACAAATAGTTCAAAACGATACGAGGTTTTGGTTTTGTTTGGGTTTGTTTATTTTTTTTAATTAAGTGCAAAAATAATTAGGGAAGGTACTAACCAGTGTACCATATGCTCCATGTGTTGACAGCTGTAAGCCTTTTAATATGAAACTTACCTACAGATTGTACATTTGAGGGCTTACAGAAAGAGGTGATGTTTAGATTGCAGAAGTGATAATCTACAGAACAGCGCACTGCTTAAATACTTATCCTTAAATTCTCCCTGGCCTGCACGTGAATTTCCCGCGTGTCCCCCGGCCCGCGGGGCAGAGCTGTTCTGCAGTTCCCGCCACTCACCGCTGCGAGGCGCCCGCTCCCCGCGGCAGGCAGCGCAACGCGGCTGGGAGCGGCCACAGCGAGGAAAACTCCCAAAGTCTTGGAGAAAGCGAAACAGAAATAAACCGGCTCTCTAAATCGGCATCACATCCCTACAAAGTGTGCTTAAAATTTGAAGTCATCCTTTCCCCCTCTCCCTCACCTTGCGATAATCAAAACCAATAGAAAACAATGGGCCGGAACTCTTTCCAAATAAAATTAATTTCAGACTTGAATTCTAGCTCTGTGTTTATTCTGTGAACACTACTAAGCTTCATTTTCCAAGAAGAATTGTTAACGCTATATTAACTGGTCTTTACAGTTTCCTTGTGTGTTGTGGTTCATCTGTGCTGCAGTAAAAAAACCCTAAAAATAGTCATTCTGCCTAGAATATACATATATAAAGAGAGAAATACCAAGCATCTTAAGGCTGAATGGAATTACCTTCAGCATTAGAAGAGATTAATTAATTAATCATTAATTAAGATCAAACTCAGAACTCATACACAGATATATGTACACACATACACATGTGCACACACAGAAGACCAAAAAAAGCAATTGTTACTTTACCTTCTGAAAGCTCAAAGGCCCTAGAAAAGGAGAATAAATTTCCACTGTACACAAACCCAGCTCAAATGTTTTTTCATCTCTCCTAGTTCAAACAGCCACTATGTTAAGTCTAGTCATCATCTACCTCTCTCCAGCATGACAGCAACAACATCCTTCAGCTGAATCTTTTTAGGTCCAACAAAAGAAAACACAAATCCTCGGCCTGGGACTTGCAGGTGCACGGGTGGCTGTTGCTTCTGGAGTTCTCTGTAGGGGGTTAGACAGGTACCAAGAACTATTCCAATGGTATTCACCCTGCTGACATGGGAGTCAAATAATACCTTCTACAACACACACAGAGACATGCAAAACAGTATGACCTCAGGAGGAGCATACTGCTTTTTAAATTATCCAAAGAAATATTCACTTTCAGCTAGGTACCACAAAGGCCCTGTCAACAAGTAATGTGCCAGATACCAACACATTACTCATGAACTCTGCCCCAGAGCAGACCTTCTAAGTTATGGTCAAAATCAAGTGTCACAGCTGCAGACCCTGGGTGGGCCCTCTCTGTAAACTATTCTGTAAGATAAATAGCACTGGCATATTAGGTTAATGTGCCCAGTTTGGCAATAAACGTAATTTCACCTGAGTTAACTTCTTGCAGTATCAAGAAGTTTACAAAGTCAGTCATAGAGTGGTGAATGAGTTTGAATGACAGTGTCCTCTTTCACATTTGAGGGTTTTTCACTAGTCTCCATGTTCTTTACAGACACCCATTTCCTTAGAATATATATCCTTGCATTTCCTCATAACACTTCACTGACAAAGCCATGGGATTTTGCTGTGATATTAAATGTTATGATTGATTGCACTCCTCTACCTCCTTGGATACCAGAGTTTAACTCTTAACTTCTGAGAAAGTAAACTGAAGTTAACCAATTTGAAATCAGCTACCTGAAACCGAGAACTGATTTTTTTTGTTTGGTTTTTGTTTGTTTGTTCGTTTGGGGCTTTCATTGGGGTTTTTTGTGGGGGTTTTTTTGCAGTGGTAGGTTTGGGGTTTTTTTCAGGAATGGGTTAAGGGAGTTTATTAAATTTAGCATTATTTTCATTACACAATCTATGTTGGAATTGTATCTTATTTTAATGAGTTAGAGTTACTTTTATGAACCATTTGTTCACCCCCTTCAGATTCTTATGTAAGTTAATCAGGAGTTCCTCTCTGCTGAAAGCAAGATGAGCTTTTTTCCCTTGCATTAACAGCATAACTTCAGTTTATGCCTCGAAAAAACACCATAGATGAAATCAAAAATTCACTGAGGCTCACTTGCTAAATACATACAGAGAGTACAAATATGTTGTCATGTGTACACGCAGGCAGCTTAAGTAAAATACAAGAAGGAGCACAGATGAAATACAAGGAAAGTAGCTAGACTAATATTAGCATATATCACCTGCATTTGCATCTAATGTCTAAATGGAGACAGTAAACATCATGTTTAATCCAGCACCAGTTTATCCTCTCCCTCTCTCCTTCTTCTTTGAAGATCCACTTGCAGTGTCACATCATTTCCAGAAAAAGCTATTCTAACAAACAGCTGGGCTGCAGTGCGGGTACGGCATCTTCTAACCCAGCATTTTACAAGACTGGAAAGCAAGCAGAGTCTGCAACACAAGACAGAACCCTACATTCCTCTGCACACCTGGCTGCACTGCCTGCCTGGGCCTGGGGACAGGGCAGAAAGCTGCACAAAGTAGCAGGACCAGTCAAGTGCTGTGCTGGGTATTTCCATAGATCAGTGAGTCAGCCAATCACCATGCAAAGATAACAGAACCTGGAGAGATAAGGAGAGTGAAGGCTGCAGTTGCCAAAATGGGATCATTTTGGTCTGCACCACACCCTCCCCGGCCACATATTGCTTTTTCTTCTGCTGTGTTACCCCTCGCTCTGGGAAACTGATCCAGCTACACGGTTTTTTTCTGATGTTGCTTCTAGTCATATCAGTTTCCGTATCTGGCATATCAATCTCTGTGCTAACACAAAGCGAGAACAGCTTGCCCAAGATAGGGCTTGGATTGCTTTAAGTAACACTGGGCAGCTGTGCACTGAAGGGTAGGAAGGGACACGCAGAAAGGAAAAGCAAAAAAAGCTAATTTTGCTAATAAACAGAAATTAAAACTCAAATATTTTTCATTAAAATGTCTAATAATTCTGCAGAAAGGATGCACTGCTTTACGTCCTATTTCGGATGTGTGAAACTTGTCATCTGAGAAGTCATTTCTTCTTAAAATAGACCAATTTCTATTAATTTATACCCTCATATTTTAGGATTGAAAACTTACTATTAGACTACCCAACATTAGGATGATGACTGTAAGAAGTACATTGTTTGAAGGCAGAAGCTTTTTGTCAGGCTCATGAATGAATCTGCTAATAAATATTACTTTGAAACATAACTACAGCATTTTAAAAACTAATGTGTGACAGTTTTGCAGCTGCAAACATTCTCAGCTTCCATGTATACATCACAAGCTGTGCACACAGAGACATACAATGTACTGAAGTACATTGAAATTTGGCTGATGTTATTCCACAGGACAAAAAAAAATATTCCTGAATAAACCCTAGAAATACCAATGAGAAGGGGGAAAAAAGGAAACCTAAAAAGCTCACCTCATTTTCTCAAGACATCTCTTTTTTTTCTTATCTTCCAACTAAAATAGACTATATTTTTTTCTATACCTAAAATAGGCTGCAGTCAACTGATACAAGTACATAGAGTTTTCTGTTATACAATGAATCTGTTGAGATAATAAGTACCAGCTGGATCTATCCCCAACAGCAATAACAGTATGTAGAGCATGATTATAATGAAACAGATTGTGAAACAGAAGAGATGGTTTCACTTATTAAAAGGCCCTTATGTTAATACAGTAACAGAAGAGAGTTCTGCTAGTACACAATGCTTCTAGCAAGGCCTTTATGGTAATACAATAAATTATTTCAAAGATGAATTCTCCAAAAATATTGCCCACAAACATTTTTAGGAGCTTTATTACACATGCACTTACATGCAAATGTGGGCCTGCTGAATGAAACAGAGTCCCTGGTGACAGAGGGTATTGGAAAAGGCTGATGTACCAAATGCTGCCTTCACCTCAGCCAATTCTAGCAAGTCTGGCCTTCAGGACCCCCAGCAGCTGGAGATCACTGGGAAAATCTGTAGCAAGAAGCTGTAGCTTTGGTACAAGATGATGAAATCAAGAAATACTTGGGCAACCTGGATTTACACAAGTCTATGGGCCCTGATGTCCTACAAGTCCATGATGACCTACAAGTGCTGAGAGCAGGTAGATGTCATCATGAGGCCACTTTTGATAATCTTTGATTATGGCAACTAGGAGAAGCACTCAAAGACTGAAGAAAGGTGGATATCTTTCCTGTCTCCAAGAACAAGAACTCCAGGAATTACAGTCCAGTCAACCTCACCTCAGTCCCTGGCAATGTGATGGCATAACAATTCCCAGAAACCATTTCCAGGCCTATCAAAGACAAGAGTGTTAAAGGGGTCATCAACATCACTTCACTCAGAGTAAGTAATGCTTGACACCAAGGATATAAACTTCTACAATAAAATGACTGGTCTTAGAGATGGAAGGAGAGCAGTAGATATTATTTACCTGGACAACAATAAGGTTTTTGACATTGTCTCACATAAAAGCCTCATAGAGGAGCTGAACAAGCAGTGAGATTGACTGAAAACTGGCTGAACACCCTGGCCCAGTGGATGGAAATTGATGGAAATCTGCTGAAGAGCAATAACAAGCAATAACAAGCAGTGTTAGGGTCAGTGTACAGGGTCAACACTCCTGTACAACATTTTCAGAAATGGTTTGGATGATGGGGCAGAGGGTACCCCCAGCAGGTTTGCTGTGACACTGACCTGGGAGGAGTGGATGATACGATGGAGGGTTGTGCTGCCATCCCAAGGGACTGTGACAGTCTGGAGAAATGGGCTGCCACGAACCTTGTGAAGTTCAATAAGGGTAAGTGCAAAGTCCTGTGTCTGGGGAGGAACAACTCTATGCACCAAGGTATGTTCATGGGAACTCAGGTGGGAAGCAGCTTTGAGGAAAAGGACCTGGGGTCCCCGAGGATATCAAGTTGACCATGAACCAGCAATATGCACTTGCAGTAAAGGAGGATAATGGATTCCTGGACTGCATTAGGAGTGTTGACAGCAGGTGAGAGAGTTGGTTCTTCCTCTCTTCTTGCACTTGCAAGGAAATGCCTGGAGTTGTGGCACCCCCAGTGCAAGAGAGACATGGACATATTAGAGAAACTCCAGTGGTGGGTCACTAAGAGAAATAAGGGAATGGGATATTTTTCCTGTTAGGAAGGGTTGAGAGGGGCTGTTTTTTCTATGATTCTGTTTGGCCTGGAGGAGTTTCAAGGTGGATCACATATATGTGTACATATCTGGAGGGAGAGTGTAAAGATGACAGGGCCAGGCTCTTTTCAGTGATGCCCAGTGAGAGGACCAGAGACAATGGGCACAAACTGGAAAAAAAGAGACTCTCTGAACACAAGGAAATGCTTTTTTACTGTGAGGGTGACTGAGCACCGGCAGAGGTTGCCCAGAGATGTGTAGTCTCCCTCCTTGGAGACATTCAAAAGCCATCTGGACATGGCCCTAGGCAACTGGCTGTAGGTGATCATGCTTGAGCAGGTGAGTGTAACTAGATGACCTCCAGAAGTCCCTTCCAACCTCAGCCATTCTGTGATTCTGTGAAAACTTACACATGCTATGCCTTGCAAATGGTACATGCTTTTAGCAGGCAAGAATGTGTGCACAGGCAAAGCTAAACATCATGCACGAGGAGTTGGCAAGCAGGGACACAGAAAACCATTTCAAATGTCAAGTAGCTTAAAGGCAGATCTGTGTTCAGCAATGAGTAAAAATGCAAACAGTTTAAATTATTTGACAAGGAAAATTTTTGTTTAAATCTCTCATTGAACTGAGTTTGTTTCTTCTTTAGGCTTTCCAAAACCCATTCCGCTGAGCAGATTTACCCTTGATTTTGAGATCTTTAGAGCTATTCTAGTTTTTTGACAGATTTTGAAGTTGTGTGTTTAGCCACAGCTCTTGTTACCTTCCAGAGTCAAGATTTTTTTGTCTTGCTATTGGCAACTCCTAATACATCACTATTTCTATGTGTCTTCCACTACTAAAATATATTTGTAGATTTAGGTTTTTTCATCTAAAGGCAATGACCAAGTAGTCAAGTGGAACATCAGCTTGGAAGCAAAGCTCGTGGGAATAATTGGCCTGTTTGCCAAGTATCTGCATACCAGTTCCCATCCAACATGGCCTGCTGACCGCCAAGAAAATTCAGTCACACACTTGTTGCTGATAGTTCAAGTTGAAAAGAGCCACCTGCTGTCAGCTTGCATGATGTTGTTTTTCTAAACAAGGCTCACAGCATTTGGTACATGTTTTTTCCAAGAAACTCCAGTGCCCAGATTTTTGCTTCCCAGATACTGTAATTAAGCAGCTTGAAACAGGCTCCTTAATAGCTATTTTTTGCAGAAGGTAACTTTTCCCCCAAAGATTTAATAATTTCTGAAGAAAATCCATAAATTTTGATCATTTTAATGATGTGTTTAAGATATTAATGTCCATTCCTGAAGAAACAAATTTTTCTACAGTATCTTGTACTCCTATACAACTCTCATCTCTTTGAAATGTGACAGCACATCTGGGATGTATAGTCACTATTCTGCTGATGTATAGAAAATTGCATGGAAAAGCTTATTGGGTTTAAAATATCAGAAAAACCATGCAGGAAACAATTTTTTTTTTAAAAAAAGTAAAGTATTTTCTTTCTCACTCTGCAGTTGCTGTCTCATTTTTAGGTTGCCTTTTAATACTGGTACAGTAACAACACCTGACATAGACACCTACTGTAACAAAAAAGTTCTAACATTCAAACAATCAGAAGTGGCACATCCATGAGCCTATAATGGAAAGTTAATATAATTGAAATAAGTTTACAGAGACAAATATTTCATTCCAGATAAGAGACCTCAGTTCTAGAGATTACTTACTGGCTAGTGACCATGTTTTCCTGTGATAAAAGTACATTTTTAATGCAATAAGGTTTGGACACATACACAGCAGTTCCTGTAAGTCCTGAAAAGAACAATTTCATTCACTCATACACAGGTTTCATCTTCGGAGTAACAACCTCCAAATGTAAACAGGATACATATGTTCCTAGAACCTGGGCTTGAAGGCAGACTACTCAAAGTGGAATAATAAAGACATTGAAGTTCTATTATTTGTAATAATTTAAGTAGAATTAGACAGGTTAGAACATCACATTCTCAACTCTTCCATTCTCCTTGGACATGCTAACCATTGCCAGGAACTCAGGGCTGCCTCACAGTCAAAGAGGTCAAAAAAAGAGAAAAGAGACAAAAAAATCTCCTGCAATTTCAGCATATCTGAAATTATAGTAAACATAAGTCTTTAATACACAAGTAGTTACTATGTGTGGATCCCATATAATTTTCTAAAATTTGGCTATTTTTTTAGCCTTGTTCCTACCTTAGGAGAAGGTTCTCTTTTTAATTTTCTTTACAAAACTGTTACTTCAAAATTGAAGGATTTTGCAGCAGTATCTTCAGGCAAAATACCTTCTCCACTACAGCTAAGTAATCATCTCAAAACTTTTTGTGCAGAGACATGCAGCACTTTAGCTAACGAAGGAACTGAAACAAGCTTTTCAGGCCTTCCCAGAAGTGCAGTTCTGCAGAGCCAGCACAAGAGGTCTCCAGTACACCCTGACACTCACCCCTCAGCCTTTCCTAATACACAAAGAGGAATAATACTTAATGCATGTATACAGAATGCTCAGAATGCTCATAAAAAATTCCCAGGTTAGCTTGTCTCTCCCTGAAACAGCTCAGCCTACATATGCAAGGTGCCAAGCAGCTACGTTGCAAATCTTGCAGAAAACACAAAACAGACATTGCTGCCCATCAGCTGTAGGCACACAGGCACATCCTCAGAGCAGTCCAGTTCTCTTAATTTTTCTAATTGCTGGAGTTCCAGCAATTACAGTCCTCCAGCTGCCTTCCTCTTCATCTTGCCTTTCCCTTCCCTAATTCCTACTCTGACTATATGGAATTATACCACCTATCTGTAATATTCACATGCTTCTGCTGGAGCATATTGCAACACTTGGGCACAAACTGATATCAGGAATATTAAGAATACAGCCTCAATTTCCCCATTTCTCTCTGCCACTTTTTTAAACACAGTATCCCAATGCCTTGTTATCCTATTCACATTATTCTCCAGATGTTTTGTGTTTTTAAAAGGTAGCAGATATTTTGGGTACAGGTAAGAACTTGATATTTTGTCAACATGTAGATTATCATAGGTCAGTTTGAGTTCAAAGGGACCTTTAAAGGTCTTCTAATCCAACCCCCCTGCAGTAAGAAGACACATCTTCAACCAGATCAGGTTGCTCAGAGCTCTGTTCAACCTGACCTTGAATGTTTCCATGAATGGGGCATCTACCACCTCTCTGGGCAGGTCTTAGACGTTCCAGTGTTCCACCACCCTCATTGTAAGACATTTCTTCCTTATATCTAGTCTGAATCTATCCTTTTTTAGTTTAAAATCATTAGTCCTTCACTCCAATCACTACAAGTCCTAACAGTATACAGTTAAAAAATTTTAGAGCTGAAAGGCCACAGTAAGGTCCTCCTGGAGCCTTCTCTTCTCCAGGCTGAACAACCCAAACACCCTCAGTCCTCCATCACAGCAGCGTGTTCCATCCTTATTATTATTTTTGTGGCCCTCCTCTGGACCTGCTCCAATATGTCCATGCATTTCCTGTGCTGAGGGCTCCAAAACTGAAGCCAGGTCTGCACTAGAGTGGAGTAGAGGAACAGAATCATTTGATTTGGCCCCCAGGTGGGTCAGGCAGTACTGGCCCTTGGTGAAGCCATGGTGACCATCCCAAATTAACTCCCTATCCTCTTTGTGCCTTAACATAGCTTGTAGTAGCATCTGTTCCATGATCTGGTTGAGTAAATCAGCCTTCTCCCTGTCCCTTGTTACCCATTTGCCAGCTTTGCTCATCATGGGGAGGATGTGTTCTTTGATCTTCCTTTTCTGTCTGACTACCTACATGTGGCTCATCTCTGTAAAGCTTCAAGTGCTTCAGTGTAGCCAACAGATCCCAGAGCAACAGGCTCCAGCACCCTGTCCCTCTAACCTTGGTGTGTCATCCCACAGCTTGTCACATGCAGTGCTGGTATTATCCCACTCCCCCTTCAAGTCTAGCTTAAAGTTCTGTCACTGAGCCCCACCAGCTCATGAGGAAAGACCTCTCTTCCCCCTTTGAAAAATGTGGATCCCATCTGACACCAGGATGTCTGGTGCTATGGAGGCCATCCCATTACTGAAAAGTCCAAAACTGTTAGTAGTACCAGTCATGCAACCATGTTTTAATGGTGTGGTCCTGTCTGTTTCATCCCATGTAGCTGCCTGAAACTGGAAAGATAGAGGAAAGAACCATGTGTGCTCCAGATTCCATGACCAACCATGCCAAGGCCCTGAAGTCTCTTTTGATTGCCCTTGGGACTATACATTGCAGCTCCATCACCATCCACATGGAAGACCAATAATAGGTAGCAGTCCAAGGTTGGGAAGTTTCCTGGTGATGTCCTTAACCTGGATCCCAGGGGAACAGACCTTGGCAACACCTGCACTGCACATTACAGTCAAAGGAGGCCAGAAACATGCCAAACATGTGCTTGCCTCAAGCCTTGTTTGCCCCAGCCCCCTACTCATCTGTAAATATGTGTAGATAGGTGGCTTATTACTTACCACATCTTAGATGAAAGGGAGACCCAAAACCAGTTCAAAGTAATGATCAGCAGGCAAAATCAGCTGTCAACTTAAACATAGAAGTTATCATTATTAATACAGGTCATTTGATTTTAAAGAACAAGATTCCAGAACTATTTGCTTCAGGTATTAATTCTTATGACATAAGTAGTAATTTTCTCATATTATTTTTATGCCTTGTTTTCTGAATTGTATTTTGTTCTTTGTATTAGTTTGAATTAAATTTATCACTCATTTATGACAAGAAATGAAACATGTAAACTAAAAAAATCTAATCTCACCTGACTGCTGTTTCTAGCACTAATGGCTAGGGAAAGAATTGCTGTCACCCTGTCTTGCAAAACCAACTGCTTTCAAGACTTTATTTATGTGTATTACACATGTTCTGCATGCTTGTTTTTTGGCCAGAATGTGAGTATACCTACAGATTACTGAGTGCAAGTCAGACTAGCATGATGTCTATTCCATGGTTTGGACTAATGCTCTTCTTTGTACATTCTTCTCCTTGGAATTAAATATGCCATTTTGTAACAAAAAGCTAGAAGTGCTAAGTTAATTTTTTTTTGTGCTGGGCAAAAGTTGAGGATTGAAGTAAGCATTCAATTTGTTCAAATTCTCCAGACCATTATACCAATATCAGTCTTAGTCAATTTATCACTATTTTTCTTTCTTAAGTATGTATGAAGAGGTCAATAACTTTAACTGAACTCTCATCTTTGAAAAATCCAATTTATTCTAATAAGAATAAATGCTATGTCATCAGCATGTAGTATTCTGTAAGTATATATTTTTAGCAGATTTGTGAAAGGTATTGATTGGGTACATCTGGCCAATTCCATGTTTCTAAAATCCCAGCACATTTCATTTATAAAATAATATTTCAGAAAAAAGGTGACCTTCACAGAGCAAGCAGTGTTTTCTTAAACTATTTAAGTGTGCATCTATAATTTAAGAAATCTGCAGAGAACTGGGCTTTTTTTTTTTTGTAACCTTGGCAATGCAGAGCATGCTTTGAGAAAGAAAAAGCCAGGAGTTATCCACTGACATTATTTTACAAATACATACTGCCTTTCTCGCAGGGTCTCCAGTCTAAATTAAGCATACAAATTGGATGTAGTAAATGAAGGTAAATAGTGAGGACGGACTGAAATGAAGGACAGATTTTGCTGGTACAGTGCAGTGAAAGATTATATGCGAAACAAATATCGGTATAGGCTAAACTGACAAAGTCTGCAAGATATATAGCTGAAGATGGAAGAAAAGCAGTAAAATAATGTATAAAACATTAACCCACAACCCCGAAACCCCAAACAGCAGCAACAGCAATTTACTTGACTATCCTAGGTGAATAATCAAAAGAACAGCACTGATGACTAGCTAAGTCAGCTTTATGCCCTTGTCTCCACAAGGACACCAGGCAGGCATCCAACAAGGCACTGGAAGTGGGACAGCCACAAGGGAGCCTTCAGCCCATCATGCTGCAGGAGCCTGAACTATTGTCAAGCAGCTCCTTTGCATGAAGGGGGGACATGACCGCTTGCAGCAGGTCAGCAATTTGCATTCTTCCTATTTATTTATGTCTGCCTTTTACTTATGCACACTTTCAAAGCATCAGAAATATGAAGAAACTCCTGCTTCAACCACAATGCCTTTTTGGAGTGACCCACACCAAATTGCAACTTTCATAAACGCCCATCAGGTCTGAGGGCAGGACACTCTCAGCTCAGAGCTCCAGGCACACCAGAACTAACTGGGACTTCTGTCATGAAACCATTGGGATGGCTCATTAGAGGAAAATATGATACAGGTCTATATCATAATCAAGCAGTCTTAGAATTAAAACACTGGATAATATAATTGCAATATCAGGGAGCAGGAGCAGGGAATTAAAAGGTAGATTATCCTTATAAAAGAAGCATAACTTTTGCCTTTAGAAATCTTGTTTAAAAACACAGCAGTATTGGTTTCCCACTGTTTAGAAATAAGCAAGTTTATTTACTTCACAACGGAAAATGTTGAGAATGCTAATTAAATGCCTAGATAATTATGCACTTCTTACTTTGTCTTTGCCAATTGGACTAGGGAAGGCCTATCAAGTATCTGCAGCAGAAACAGTTGCAAAGTTGGGCTACTCCATATCCCAACCACAAAATCTATTCCTTTAGGAACATCTTATCAGGACAACCAGTACATAGTATGAAAGATTGTTTTAAGAAAATAATCAATAAGTTTACATTGCAGTACAGACTGCCATAAGAAAACTCCTCAGGCACCTGTGAATTGCATTAAGAATTAAGAATTCTAACAGCACAAGCTGGGACAGGATCAACATTTTCCTTCATAGCCATCTGTCTGATACTGAGATGCATCCTCAAAAGAAAATGTCTCCCTGTTGTCCAAAGACACCAACTGCTGCAAATGAAAGTATGCCCAAGAAAAGTCCATCTTAAGTGTCAAGGGCAGCTTGTGCATACAGCATTAGTGCGCTTCAACACAAGGAAAGAAATTCTTTGTGACACTCAGACTAGCAGGAGATGCAAAGAGGAAAAGCATCAGCACATCAGGAGGCAGCAAATACATTCAGCTGCAAAGATTTTTTTAGCAGTATACAGAAGTTTGAAAGTGAAATTTCAGCCAAAGCTTTAAAATTATGAGGACACAATCATCAGGACAACCCTGAAACCAAGGACAAGCTTACAAGTATGAAAGGAATAAAGGCTGACAACACCTATGATACATAGACATCACTGAATTCCTGATTTCAGTTAAAATGCAAATTCAGCAACCTCAATGACCCTAAACCTGAAATGAAAAATTCAAACAATACTTGAGTGAATAAAAAACAAACCAAAAAAAGTACTAAGAGCAAACGATGCACTGTGACATCCCAGCAGCTTAGAAGTCAGCAAAGATTTAAAAAAGATGCAGAGCATGCTGCACCTACTTCAGGGAGAACTCACTGCACTCAAACTAAAAACAAATCCTGCAAAACAAAGGCTGAAATTAGAAACTTAAATCAGAGACTAATAGTTGAAAAGACACCAAAATAATGTCTGCATCAGATCCAGCTGACTTAAACAAACACTTAATCATCTCATACTCTTAGTGATAGTTATAGACAGGATCACTTGACTGAATAAAGTAACTTGTTCTCTGCAAGTGGACTGACATTCTGAAATTAATTTTTGTGCACAGTGACTCCACCAGATATTCAAATAGGCCCTTAAGGGAGCTTTGCCCACAAATGACAACATTTTTATGCCCCTAGTGCAAAGATAACATGAAGGAAGGTATAACCAAAACCTTCAAATACCTGCCAGAAATATCTGGAGAAGTGTTATTAAAATTGGCAATAGTACCTACAGGACACTTACAGACCTCTGCATGCCTTAAGTCTGATCCCTTACTGGAAAAATGTGATGCTAACTGCCTAAAGACATTACTCCATTCACTCAGAAACTATCAGAATTTGCAAACTGCTGCATTCTAGCTGAAATGGCAATGTTACATCCCACTTACATGCCACATGAAAAGAAACAGGATGTATCCAACTGACTCCTTAACCGAGGCAGCTCTATAGTATAAGCCAGCAAGAATTGGACACAATCTTCAGTAAATTACAGAAGACCCATGAGATTTCAAAGACATTAAATGTGTGACATGCCAGTTTTCATAAAAAGTTTTAGAAGAGCCAACCACAAAGCTACACCAAAAAAGCTACACCAGAAAAGAATGCCTATGCACACCACTGTGGAAAGCCAACTGCTTGAAGAGCAAGTGCCAGAATTGAGACATCCCAACCAAACAAGTGCTGTAATTATGGAATATTCTGAGCTGGAATGGAACCAAAAATGATCATCAAAATTCAACTCCTGGCCCTGCACAGGACAGCCCTCAGAGTCACACCATGTGCCTGATTGCCCAAACACTTCTTGAACTCTGGCAGGCTTAGTGCTGTGCCCATTTCCCTGGGGAGCCTGCAATACACAACATGGAGGTAGTTCAGTCCTGTACAGGTCTTCAACAGTAAAGAAGCATGTTTTTATAGAGAATGCATACTGGTTAAACATGAAAAGCAGCAAAAATGTGATTTACAAAAAAATAAGTTAGATTAAATAGACCCTTTCAATTATACAACAGACCCCTCTGCCTTGTAAGGTTACTGTTTGCATTTGAGAAGTCTGGCCAGAACCACAGCTGCTCCCTCAGTTCCCCTCCTCCCCAGCTCCCTTCATCGGTCCTGAGCCACACTCCATTTCTATCTGACAAAGACTTCAGCACATAAAACCCCAAAACTTTGTATTCATCAGATCATAACAAAGTAAGAGTTATGCTATGAATATATTACGGGCACTACACAGCAACATGAACAATCCAGCTTTCAGGCAGCAATTGAGAAAAGGGCTATATACATGCAGACAAAGAACTGGAGTCTGAATTTGTCCTGTCTGGGTACACTCCTTTCAAGCTTTCTGAGCACAAAAGTGCTGCCTCCTTCCATTGTTTCTGAGGACTACACACAAAGCACGCTTTGGGAAGAAGGAAATGGGTGGTGCTGTGCTCTACAAAGGAGCAAAGAGAAGCTGTGTGAGAAAGCTGCTAATATAAGCAACAGGAAGAGGTTAACAGGGAGGGAGAATTATGAATCTAAAGAACAACAAGGGAGGCATGAGAAAGAGGAAAAGCACGTATGTGCTGGGAAGAGGAGAAGCAGCAAAGTGCACCCTTTTGTAGTCAACAAAGCACTTAAAACATGAATGAATTGTTGAATCATATTCAAGAGAAATAAATACATAAGCCATATGAACATGAATTTTGGTAAAGTTTCTGTTATGAGCGTTTCAAAATACAATGGCTGACTTGCCAAATGAACTTCACATGGACCAAGGCATAGAATGCAAAATCTCAGGAAGCTCAGCAATTTTGTCAACATTAATTGAACATAAAACAACATAAAACAATTTAACTTTCTTTAGAAATTTCTATGATCAGCCTTAATGACAGATAGATTTCTATTAGTTTCAGTGCTGTTCAGCCTCAACAGGACCCCAGATTTCACTGGAAGTCGCATTTCACAGGTTTTCTTTTTCTCCTCTACTAAAAATGCACTTTCCCAAAGCACAGTACCAGAACCCGAATAAAATTCTTCAGCCAAGTTCTCCGCTAATGTTACTTAGAGTGAAATATTCACTTATTTCAAAGGTCACCCAAGACACAAATACTGTCCAGAATGTGCCATCAGCAAGGGTAAGAAATAAAACCAAAACAAATTTTTTGAGTAACCAGAAAAACCTAGACTCTATCCTTTAACCCAAACCAAAATAAGCAAATGAAAAAGATTGACAAATTAGTATACTGGAGGATGGGAAGAAAAATCAAAATGGACAGAAATCAATCTGAATTAGACTTTTTCATTGACACAAAATGCCAAAGATTCTTCAGCTGAATAAATACTTTGAAACCAAAATGAGTCTGCAGTGCCACTATATGGCCAAGAAAGAAGAGAGCTCAGGAATAATCTGTCTATAGCTACTAGTTTTGAAAGGGCTAGTATTTGATACCACAGACTGAATAACAAGACCTGGTGAAGCTGTCACATGAGGAGGTACACCACAGTGACTGAAGCATTACAAACATGTGAGAAATGTGGCAGGGAAAAACAAGTCATCAGTCTGACCTAATAAAACCTTGAGAATACATCTCAAAAGAGAAAATTGTTTATAGATCCTGGACAAAATACAGAAAGGAATAAAATGCAAGGTAGAGGCAATATCGAGTAAAATAAACCACCTACCTGCACGGGAGGGAATAAACTATTCTGTAAGACACAGAAATATCAATTTGGAGAGGGACTTCTGCTGAAAGTTCTTGATGATCAGATTATTACCTTAATAACGAACAATAATCATCATAGCACAAATGGTTGAGAGTACAGTGTTGGAAGAGACTGACAACAGATCAGAATATTTTAAGAAGAGAACATAATGATATGATAATCACGGTGACAAAAGTAGAATAAAATTCAGATCAAGATGCAGATCATGTTTCATCTTAAGCTGCATTTTTAGACATCTACATTAAAAGAAAAAAACCAGAAACAACCAAATAAACACAGCAATCCCCCCCCCCCAAAAAAAAAAACCAAAAAACTGCACAAGATGCAGAGTGCATACAGAAGTTTCCATTCTACCTGTCCCACTTAAGTTTGACTTATTCTGACAGGACAGATATGAAGAACATACGGCCACTGTAAGGCATAGGTACAAGAAAGGAGAACAGAAGAGAGTTGCTCAGTCCAAATACTAAGTTAAATGCAAAAATCACACATATAAACCAGTATATGAAGGAGGCTCATTATCTTTTGAAACCAGAGGAATGGATCAATCTCCCAAGTAAGAAATGCAGCCACAGTGCTATCTCTTCTTAGGAGCAAAACATGTATCAAGGCCATATGAGGGCTCCCTGAACTGTCAAACCAGAACAAACCCAGTTCTACACTGATGTTGGAAGTAGGGTCTCAATGTGGAAGGTTGCTTTTTATCAGTGCAGTTTCCTGTGTTTTACTTGGACTCTGACCAAAGACACCAAGGCAGAAAAGCCATCCTGGGCCTCACGATCTACCTTCTCTTAGAAAGCCACAGATCAGAGCATCTTACTTGTTACACAAAACTAGTTATGTTTTATAACTAACTTCTCTAGTTATGAGAAAAGCCTCAAAACATATTGAACACAGCACCTAGGCAATTCATCTCTGCCACACCTACTGGCACAAGTAGCAAATTTCTCCTGGAGCTGTATTGGAAGATAACAACTGCATGTCAAAACAGTTTAGTGATTACTGAGAAAACATTTTAAACATCACTACTCCAGTGTAAGTTTCACTGAAAAAAAATTACTTTAATCATGCACTGGCTTCTTTTCCAGTTTTTATATGTTTTTATATAAATACACAAAGGATTTCATTGCCAGTGAGGGCAACAGTGCTGCAAAGAAAATAATCCTCTGTTCAGACATTAGACTACCTAGGCTAAAACAAACCCCTTTAGGGATCAACTGAAGAAAATCTAAATTAATTCTCCAAACTGAAAGAGAAGACTGAGCATGTCAAGCCACCAAATAAAAAGCTGAGGGAGCTATGAGTCTACACTTAAGGAGAAGCCAGCACTTCTACTTAACACAAACTTGAGTTTTGACACAGAGAGCCAAGACCCATTTCTCTACAGAGAATGCTGTCTGTGTGTAGGTGTGTACTGTCACTGTAAAAATTTAATCCCAGGAAAATCAAATGAGAATAGTTTAAGATTATGCTGTTGACAGTTGCTAGCAGTTGAATATCTTCACCTAATTCCTACATAACTCACCATATATAAGCAAGAGAGAACTTTAAAAGTTTTCATATTCTAGTAAAATCTCTAAACTTTATCACATTTTCAGTGGAAAACAGAAAGTAATGGATTCCACCTTACATCAGCAATAAACCTATTTTCACTCCCAGTCTTCTCTCAAAGCATGCCATTTTTAGAGACAAGACTGTAAAGCTTACTCAAAGAACAATCTAGATTATAATAATCATCTCACATGGATGCTTGTCTCCTGAGGGGGTCAATTTTCAGAGTAATTTTAACAATGTTCATATCTTCTTCAATGAATCTGTGTTATTTAATTTATGTTAGAGAGGCTGTTGCTGCTACATAGGCTTTATTCACAGAAGTATTTTTAATGTTTCACTCCATATCAAGAAATACATAAATATTAATACTTGCAATTAAATCATTACTTGAAATCTCTAGAGTTGATTTTGTTTCAACCATGCAACAATCCATATGAGACAGCCTGGAAATTTATTGCATTTCCTACTAATCTTGAAAAAAATAGAGGGCTTTTGGTTTTCTTTTTTAAGACAAAATCTGTTCTTCACCTTAGGCTGACCAAATATTTGAGTCTCAGATTTACAGCTGTAAAACATACATGCTTCTCCAAATGATCAAGATGAATCCATTAAAGCATTACCTTCAATATTTCAGCTTTTACAGATTTGTGCTGACTTCAGTGTGCAATATACTGCATAAAGGAGTAGCCTCTGTCTCAGTAAGTTTCAGTAAAAAAAAAAAAGCCATAGAGGAAAACAGATAACAGAATGACATTTCCTCAAACACACACATAATAATCTTTAGATTTCACTGTTCCTTTCCGTTTTGGTGAATGTAACACTAAATCCCAGCAATTGGTATGTACTTGTTTGCATCTTGCTGCATCCACTCAGTAAGTACAAAATTCATATTACACATACTACAACTACCAAACCTCTTTCAAATGTCACGAGGCCTCTACTTCTATTGAATCAGTTGCTGTGTGATGTGTTATTTATCACCCAGTCCATAATGAATTAAGCTATCTGTATTGGATGCTATGTTGATGATTTCTCTACGTAATGTGTTCTAAAAATACTAATTACAGTAAGGAGGCATAAATAGGAGGATAGGGAGTGCTGCGTAATTCAATAATACATCAAGCATAGAGAAAAAACTGACAAGTGTACAAACACCTCACAAGTTGGTTAGAGGAATTATTTCCCCATCACTGTGCTTTTAGTACTACTGGAGGACAATCTTGCAGGTAAAATATGTAAAAATGTGTGTTCATTCTACTAATGTAAAAACAAATTTTACATTTAGCTTGTTGAAATGTACCCAACAAGTATTAGCCACAGATTCACAGAGAGTAGTTCCACTCACACCACACAAATCTAAATCCCCATAATTTCTTTCGTTACAGTGCTCAATATTACAGCAATGAAAACACAATGTTTGCAAGTCCTATATTTTCAGTGATTTTTAGCTTTCTTAATAATTCTAAGTGTGGATCATTTCTAGAGCTATGTTAGGAAGACTTAAATCTAGACAGCAATTTGTTGCTTCTCTTTGCATTGAACTAATTTTAGACTTGCAAACGCCACCTGCCAGACTTTTCAAAGCTAAACAGGATACAGCTGTTTATGGCTTTAGCAGTACCATTTTAAACCAGTCTTCTGCATACCACTGGAAACATAGAATCTAGTCTCTGGGGAAAAAATAAAATCTACAGATTTAACATTGAATTAACATCAGCTTTTATCACTGGGAATGCTATTGGGTGATACTTATTATTTGAAACACCTTGTTTCAAATAATAAATCAATAAAAATTCAAATGGATCACCTTCCATACTTCTCCCTACCCATATGTTGAAACATATATTCCTCACTTTCACACTATTCAGAGTATAAAACCAACATAATCTTAATTTAAAACTGTTTACATTCTACATACACCTAAGTCCATACCTTTTTTGGCATCTCAAATGTTTCTGCTGGGGATGCTCATGGTATCAGTCATTCTCATTCAGCAGTACACACACCAAAGTTTTCAAAAATTATCAGCAGCACAACTGTGTATTAAGAAAAACTCCACACCGGTGGTTTGCCCACATCACTTGGAAATGTCCCTTTAATATTAATACACAGAGAAGTCAAATTTTTTCATAAATTTGTTCAAGTATGTGGAACATGTAAAATGCATAAGAATCAATATGGACTTCATTAATGTTATATTTATTTATTTTCCAGCTTCATACAAACTGGATGTAGAAGCATAAACATAGTACATTTCTACCATTTTCAACAAAAATATAACCAATATGTACAATTATTGTATTAAAAATACAAAAGGATACAGACTCCACCAATGTCTTTCTAAAAGACATACAGGTACAAGTAGTATCAAAAGTATGAGGAAATCACCAGTTAATTGTACATTCTGCACTTGACATCACAGAGCGAACTGAGATTAGCAGTCCTATGGTCTACAATTACTTAATGCTTATATAACATTTGTGCAACTTGTGATAGAGCTAGGATTTTGTATTTCTATATGCACATGAGGTCCATAGCCTTGAGAATAAAACTGGCAAATAATGCATATTACATGTAAAATTACAAATGCATAATTGACAATGTGATATATAAGCAAATAGACAAAAGCTATGATTACTGGAGAGAGAATTAAATAAAGCACTGACATTTGTTTGATACAGTGAAAAAACACTGCAATTTGATCTTTAAAAGTTGAAGCTATTTACGTTTATCTACTGATCAATATGATCAGCTGAGTTCAATGGAAAAAAAAAAAAAATCCAAGACCAGCAGTTCCTCACATTTGAGTACTACTCGGATTGGCAGCCTTCACTTCTCCGGAGTCTGTGCAAAAACAACACAAAAATAGAGGGGAGGGTCATTTCAGTCATTATAGGGTTAATAGCAGCTGTGAGCAGGTGGTTGCTACACATTGGCCTTCTCTACACATGCAGTGTTCCATGAAGCCATTAACAGTTGTGACTATTTCTGCATTGCAAAGGCTGGCAAATCTAACTGTGTTATTCTTTTTTTTTTTTACTTAAAGGCTCGATTATCCCCTAATGTCAAAGTCAATAGATGGAGGTTATTAGATCAGTGAACAGCTGACACGAGCTGTGACATCCCAACTTGCCTTCACTGCAGTGTTATCCAGTTAATTTTTATTTTAATATAACTACTACATAGTTTAAAAAAAGAAGTATATAACTTAACGGTGGGGTTGCCATCTGTCTTATTGGAACGGGACACGTTTTTTTAGCATGCCATCCTGTATTCCACAAGGTACAGGTATGAGACACACACCGTGTCCTCTTCCATCACTGACCAGTTGTGAGCACTGTGTTTCTGCATTTACACCAGACCCGGATGAGGATGCCATTAACACTACCATTTACAAACTCGTGAAGATTCCAGGGTGGGGCACATTGAGAGCAAAGCCAGATATTCAAGGAAAGGCTGCATCCTGCAACCTCTGCCTTCCCTTCTGCCCTGCTCAGCCATGTGATAGCAATATTCTTCCAGAAGCTCAGGCTGGCAACCCTACTTACAGGTGTGAAATAATACTGTAATTACTATTCAGATGCACTATTTGATCTCCCAAACGCAAACATACAAAATTGTAACAAAGGCATTGTAAACAAGCAAATAAGCACTGCCTCCTTGAAGGATCTCAAAGCAATTTTCTCTTTGTAGGTTAAAGGCCAAATGTAATTTGACAACTAACTTATCTCATTATCCCAATGAGACTAAGTGCTAGGATTGTGATTAAAATCTAAAAGGAAGATTTAAAAAAACCCTTCCAGGCATTGGGAAGTGCAGCCAGAGTTAGTCATCCTGATGTGATGATCTTGGAATTTGGAATGATACTGTGTGATGTGGCAGACAGCGACAGTGGTAGCTTGGAGATTGCTGCACTGTGCATTTCAAGCAACACAGTTTGAAAAGTGCCAGGGCGATTTCTTCACAGTATTTCACATGCAAGGGGAGAGGGGACAGAAGGGGGAGGGGCAGAGGAAGAAGCCCCATGCTGCTTTAAGGCAGGGAAGGAGGCAAATAGGTCCACCATCCTTTAATCATAGTTCCAAGGCTCCTATTCTAGGGACGTCTTCTTGTGCTCTCCTTTAAGGTGGCTCACTCTGGATCCAGAAAAGCCCAAGTCTTAGACAGCAGAGACTTGTTCATCTTCTGCAAACATAAATAGGATAAGGGAAAAAAGAATTTAGTTCATAAAGAACAAGACTGCTACTGAATGAAACAAGCTGTGCATACAACAACATCTGTGTGTATTGTGCTCATGTGTTTGCCATTTCATTCTGTAAGTATATATATACTCTAAAACAATCTAAATTTCAGTACATTTCAGGTCTCATGAGACATATTCCTTTGGAATTTTCATCTTGAAGAAAATAAGACAATTGTTTTAACTGAGCTAGATGTTATTCACCCCAAGTAGCATAAGAGATACTCCTAGATACCTAATAGCTTCAGAAAGGCATCTGACATTTTTCTCTAAATATATCTTCAATTTAGTCATCATTAGAAGAAACAATTAAAATTTTCTGTTATGGGAACTCTCAAAGTTTGAGGAAATTCAGTTAAGGTAGACTACATTTTCTTCCCATTGTGTTCAACTGCAAAGTTCATCCTGCACTCAAAACCTTAGTAACTAAGCAATTAGAGAGAGAAGGGGAATGTTAGTCTATCATTAAGCAACACAAAGCATTCAAGTGAGTGATTTTGGCACCACCCTGCCTAAATTTTGAGGACCTAAAGCTGCAATCCAGCAACACCTACTCTGGGTGGAAAAACATCACAGTAGAGCTAAAGCACAAAGATGTAGATACATTTGGCCCAGCAAGGTAGTGAAACAGCAGTGGGCTCATCACGTGGAACAGCTGGAGTGGAAGACTCGGTGTCCACAGTGTAAAGAGCTTCAGGTAGAATGTGAGTGACTATCCAAATAAACCTGAGCAACAGTGCCCTATGGGCAACTATTCTCTAAACCAGAATATTTTTTTGATCATTAAATACATGGTTAATGTGGAAAATCATGACAAGCAGGGCTGTACAAGGTGAACATAGGCAATTTCAGAGAAGCTGCCTAAGCCAGCTGCTTGGTTGTTCAAGATCCAGGTGGACCTATGTTCCAAATTTTAAATTTATTTAGGAGGAACTGAATTCCTTCCCTTCCAAAAAGTTAATAAATAGCAAGATTTGAAATGAAATAGAGTTCAAATTGCGGCAAGATTTGTGCAATTTGCTTTATGTCTGTGAACGCACTGACCCATTTTGCATGCAGCATGCTCAAAATCTAACAATTAGAAATTTACCATCTTCCTCCGTGGAAAACCCTTGAGATGGATAGTGAGCAAGACGAGGATCTGACTCATTTGGTTTATGCCACTGAGGTTTGTTCACGGGCCTGCCAGCTGAGTGGCTGTGAGACTGCTGCTGTGGAGTTGCTGTCCCATGAGTCTCACATGTCCGTGCCACCATTCTAGACCTCTGAAGTGCTATGTTGTAGTCTGGAGGCTTCCTGGTTGGATGGGAGCCACCTTCTGCAAACTCAGCAATAGGAATTCCTACGTAACCAGGAGGAGTTGGAGGTGGTTCCCGATATCGACCCTCTTTTCTTGCTGCAGGAAAAACAACGGATGATTGTTAGAGACAGGATGAGGAACGCTGCTCAAAGGAAAATAGACAGTTAAAAGCTAAATAATTATCAACCAACTCAACAGCCCAGGAAGAGAAAATCTGAATGACAAAGGTTAACTATCATATGCTAGACAAAGAGCTTGTGAAAAATAAATCAACCAAGAAAGTACCGAATTTACAACCTACACAAGATGTAGCCATTCTTCCAGCAGTGAAACATTAGTCTAACAAAATTCATCAAATTTCATGGGGAATTTGTTCAAACTTCACAACTGAAGCCATCCCATCAATTGTAAAGAATAAAATCGACAGTGATCAAAGTAACATGGAAGACTCAAGAGTCCACAGAAGTAATAAATGTCAGGAATTTTGGCATCTCCCCAAATGCATGATTATCTTAATTTTGAAGATAGTCTTCACATCCAGAAGCTCATCTCTTTTGTTTTTAGCACCTTGGAGGGCAAAAAGGAAATGCATCTAATAACCTATTTTCGTCCTACAAATCTTACTACTTAATGAGGCATAAGCTACAACTCCAAGAGGTCAGGAAGAGAAGTGGGCTTCATCATTATACTATTTGCATGCACTACTGTCTGCAGCCCCTATGGTTGTACTCTCTGCAAAATCAAAATTGAAAGTCTTCCTGTAAGAACAATGACTGAATTTTATATAGGAAATGGAAAGACCACCACCTAGCTTGTGGATCTTACTGAGATGTAACTGTTTACCTGAACAAGGCTTAACTCAGGGCATACTGAGAAACTCTCTTAGAGAGAACTTTAGGGAAAAAAAAAAAAAAACAGTTAAGAATCCTAAGCATCTGCAGGGACACACAATAGATAGGGAAGAGTCTCTGTTTCAGAGTTAAGTACTTAAAGAAGTCAGCTGGGACTTCGATACTGAACACTTACCATGGGCCCAGCCCCCTAGCATGACCACTTTAATCACAAACCTTACAAATACAGCAGGAAAAAACACTGACACAGACAATTTACTTTCCACAACTTGTCATATACTGTATATTCTTGCATAAGTGGTGATGACACCACCACCCTGCATTAGGCAGCATGATTTGACAAGGGCAGTACAACCTTAAAATGGACTGGTACCACGTGGACACAAGTCTTTATAGACTAAAAATAAATCCTTGGTATTATAACAAAACCATTTTCCAATAGACTCTAAGAATTTTTCTTGGACAAACTGTTTTAACTGAGCAAAGCAACATGAAGAAGTTTCTGAGAAACTTTATTCAAAAGATTTCTGAAAATCAGAAGAAGTTCTATAGAATAATTCTATTGTAGTAAAGTTCTACTGAAATACTGCAACAAAATGATTGCCTATTAAGTGCAAAAGAACTACGTAAACCAGCAGGTTCTATTGGATAGTGATACACAGAGTTACATTCGCAGGACAGTTAGTTAATAGCAGTGAAGGGCATGGAATTGTGTTGGTTTGAATTTTCAGGTCTCTTTCATGTTCTTTCAAGTCTCTAAAAATGTAGTAGCAAGAACTGCCTTGAGAAGCAACTTTGGAAGCACACCTGTTACACGTTCTGGAGGTAACTAAGGGTATCAAAGAGTAAAATCAGAGACCTTCATCCTCTTAATAGTCCAGGGATTTAGACCTGCACCCAAGCTTTGAGGCAAAAGGCCACTGCTAAGCAATATACTCAGACAGAAAATGGAAAAGCAGTTTATCACAGTGGTCTCAGCACGACCTCAATCTGGCAGACATTCAGCTGTGTCAGCAAAAAATAGCTTTTAGATAGTTCTTCATGTTAACCCAACAAAAGGCAAAGTGAGGGGGAATGAAAGGTAGAAAAGAGGCAAAAATGCAGAGGTATTGGATGACCCACAGATTGGGATGCATAGAATGAACAATATGATAAAAATGTTAAGATTTACCAAAGACACCCTCATACTAATTTATGTATTATCTGATCTTTCCATTATTGAATGCATAGAAATGTATTTCAGCTCTAGTGTCTTTGAAACCTCTACAGTTTCGGCAGTCCAAAGAAACATTTCAGTTGGTATTTAAACACAAAGGGATCCCATTTTCAGAAGTAAGTAATATTCACAATTATCAGACAAGTCATACAAAGGTATAAAGTAAAACACTTCTATAAAAATCAGGCCACATTTACTAAGACTTCTAAATATAGCCTATGGAGCCTTACTGTGATGAGAAATTCAAATTTCAGAACAGACATCTAAACACATCAACCTCTCAAAATACTGTCCAGCAGTTGAGCTAGTTTTTTGATGTTTGGCAGGCTCTGTTGAAACACAAAGGCACTGCCAGAACTGAGAACCAGCAATAAATGCTATTTTCTCTAGCATTAAATGCACAGTTAAAGGTAAAAATTTAAGAGAGACTACAAAATGTTCAGTTTTGCTTTAAAAATTAAAAAAAAAGAAAAAAAATCAAACCAGACAAAAGAAATGCAGAACAATATGAGAAAACTTTAGCAAATGAATTAAAATACTTCATGGTAATTGAAACTTAACTTACCAACAAGTCCCTTTGTACTACTTGATGCTGCTGCTGTGTGAGCGGGGACAGGAGCTGGCTTTGTCTCCTCTGCTGGTACAGATGTTATGCTACTGGTTTCAGCTTCAATCGAAACATCCTTCCCACCCCTCCGCTTTATGGTACCTGTATCACCCTCGGAGTCCTCTCCCCAGTATCCTGTGGAAGATGCCCAGCTTGCTCTGGACTGTGCTTGATCAAGGCCCTCCCTACCTTGACTTTGCCTGCCATACTTTGTGCCATGGTCAGGGAACATCAGCTGGTCCATGTGGCCGCCCGAGGCCCACAGTCCTGCCCCATCGCCTGAACTATCAAAATGAGCATGTCCAAAAGGCAGAGTCTCCCAGCTCCTCTGGTGCTGTATTGTCTGGATGTTATCATGAGAACCACTCGAACAAGAAGTCCAGCTACCACGGCCACTGTCAGCTGCGTCGAGCGAAGCTCTGTCCCCCTGGTCCTGTGACAGCTCTTCTGTACTAGGAGAAGAAAGTACAGTTGCTCCAGCATACAGGCCTCTGGTCTCTGACAGCGGTGCATATGAGCTGGATACACATTGATGAAGGGGACAAAAAATCCAGTGTTGGAATTGGAAATCATGACCAAGACGCACAAAGAAACAACCAAAGAAAAACAAAACACACTGTGGGTTGGACTAGGTAACCTTTATGGCATTTAAAGGTCTCTTTCCACCCAAACCATTCTATGATTTGGCTGAAGATTTTGATGCACTTTATAGTATTTACTGCTTGCATGAATGGCTAATGCAATTTTGAGAATATAACTCTTTTCTCAATAAAACAAAAACAAACACAAACAAACAAAAATGGATAGGTAACTTGTGGAAGCCTTAACACTTCAGCAGTGTAATTTCAAATGTAAACTCTTAACTTTGCAACAGCCCTCTAAGACAGGTAAGCCACACAGACACAAATACAGGGAAACAGACAAGGTTATTCTACTGCTTCTCCAGCCATGCTGAGCAAATGGTTCAAAAGCTAGAAACAGAATTTAGCAGGAGTTGGCTGATATTCAGGTTTAGATTTCAGATTTTTTTTTCCTGCTAAGGAGACTGTGAAAGCTAACTTTTCAACATTTCCTGCAAATGGAAATGTATTTTAACCTTATTTTTGGAAACATATGTAGAGCAAGTACATTTTCTGTAGCCTTTCAATGATTAAGTGAGCCTGACATGATCCCTTGCACAGCAGCAAAGAAAACCAACAAAGTGACACTTTTGCTTAGCAGATATCTAGACTCCTGAGACTTGTTCTTCCAGGGTACCTTCCTATGCAGACTGGAACCCTCCTCTTCCAAATATTTAAGACATCTAATTAGAGTTTGCATAGCCTGAGATTCCCAAAACTGAAGTACAGCAGTTTTGGAACAGGCCTGCCATTCACAGACCCTGCAGGATTAAAAACCCCAGAAACCATTCAGAGGACTGAAGCATCCAAATAACAGCTAAAAAAAAAAAGTAAAGTGGAGACTAAACAGGAGCCAGAGCTCCAATTATTTTCACACCAAGGCTCACTGCTAGAGATTTAGAGAACTCCTCACAGCACTAGCTTCCCCACCATTACAGAAGTTAATTACCTAGAAAATTATTAGACAACCAGCAGTGTAATGTGAATTTTAGCTTCCAATTATTGTTGACTAGAAGAGATATTTGGAGTAAAATATTTTGGAGTTAGACAAATATGCACTTTTCCATGAAGCAGACTGGAAAATTGCTAGCTATTTCTGTTCTCAGTTTGATCACTGAATAATTGTATGAATATCTCATCTAATTCAGTTAATTTCCCATGGAGAAAGCAGACTAGGGTACTAGTCTGCCACAGAATGGATAATCTACAGCACCACTGAAATGCTCAGATGGTAACACCTACTGAGGTAAAGTCTTATTGCTGTAGACCTCATCACCCAACTCAGGAGTGCAAAACCTTTTCTTGGCAGGAATGGAGCATAATCACAAAATAAAGCACCGAAGTAGTAGTTTTTTAAGAGCAGAGGAGAAAACAATATTTGAGAGATACAGGGAAAGTTACGTGGAGAAATATACATGCCACATACACACTATATGAAAGTATAAGTAAGCACAAATAAAATTCTTACCCTAAGCTGTATTGATCTGGTTCAATCATGATTCTTCTGTCAATCCTTCCCACACCAAGGTTTGTCTCCACGATGCTGACAGAATGCCTCTGTCTCCTCTCATCATGCAGGGAGACTGGCATAGAGTCAAAAGAAGAATTGCTGACAATACTAGATCTAGAAGAAATTTCACTGTGACCAGAATCAGAAAAATTATCCACGGTGCTGCTGGGAGCCAAAGTGTAGCCTGTAAAGGGAACATTGTGTTAATCAGATTCTCCAGGATGCCTGCTCAGTTCTTGTCAGGCCACTGACAATACTGCAATAAAACTGGCACTTACAACAAAGCTACCATTACATTTACTCAGCACTGCAAGAAATAAAGATACACAGCAAAACTGTGTGAGGATTGTGGGAACATGTACTACTCATTTACCAACCAACTGCTCCCCTTCCCTCTTCTCTTCTCCCTCTCCTAAATTCTTTTCAAATTCATCATCATACTTGTATCCTCACATTACAAAATACTACTTCTCAAATTCTGCCTGTGCATAAACACTGCCTCCAAGACTGGAAGGAAGGAGATGCTCTGGTTGAGATTGCTGCTTAACGTAATCCCAGAGACTCTCTCATACAGTCTTTTTATTCTGCAAAGCTACACTTCAGAGATGAACAGACACATGAAGCCCAGATGTCTGGGCTGACTGCTTGTTACATATCTTAGCTGAGACACAGGCAGGTTTTCAAGTTTTCTTTGTGATACTTGGCTCACTAATTAATTCCAAATTCTGTATTACCAGAACTATGGTTAAATTTGGAGGTAGGTAGCACTGACACAGCCTGAGATAAAGTCTGCAAACTGTCATAGAAGCAAATTCAGCTTTTCTTCCAGTATTAAACAAATTTTGCTGAATGTTCTTGCCAGCTAAGTTAAAGATCATTAAACACATCCACAAGTCACAGCAGTTTTCATTTTTTGCTTTAACTCTACTCAAAAGTGTCAAAATTACTTCAACTGAATCTACCCCAATTCACTTGCTAAGAACTAATGCTGGGAATTAATGCTGTCATTTTTATCTGACAGAACATATCATTAGTTTCATGTAACCAAGGATTACCCATCAAACCAAGGATTTTTTTAAAATCATGTTTATGATTTGCTTTTTGCAAAAATAAAGTGTTGCTCACACTGTGAGTCAAGTATAAAATTCCCACTCCTTTTTCAAAAAATGCATAGGCCTGACCATGTTTATATAAGTTCACTCTTAGCTAATGTAGTATTTGGGAGAAATAATGATGACAGCTTACAAGGACTCAAGATGATATATCCTCTACATATTATCCTCCTCCATCTGACCTTAGTAAATAACACTTCAATAGAAGTCACTCCAGCCCCAATGTATATTTTACCATAATACTCTATTATGCAACTGTTAAACTGAACTTTGATGCTATTCTGAAAAGAAAATAACTTAGAAGTCACATGCAATAATCGTATTTCTAAAGTGTCTTTTTTTGTTGTTTAAACTATAGGGCAATGCCTCCATACTATATTTTGTCAATTCATAGCCAGAACTACCATGAAAACAAACAAATAATTAGGTTTTTTAAAAAAATCCCTTTAAGGTCCTAAATTCACTTTAAAAAATAACTCTGGGAAATTACTTTAAAAGATCTTGGTCAAGAAAGCTCCTATGTATAATACTATTCCTCAAAAATTCATACACATGGTTTAAATAATAAGGCTGCTATTAAATTATTCTGCAGTATAAAATATAAATTGCAATATTAAATATTCTGATTTAAATTCCAAACACCTTAAGCCTTTTTGTCATACATAGGTCACACCCCATTCACATGCATGAAACAGCACATAATTCCTCTAATAGACCAGCGTGGTCAATGCTGTACAAAGATTTTAAGTTTCAACCTGCACATCCTTACACTGAAGGCAGGAAACACTGATCATAGGAATATTTTTGTCAGAAGCAGCTGCAGTCAGAATGATCTACTGCATCAAATCCTGTATCATACCAGGCTATCTTTTCTGGCTTTTGATCAGCAGAGGGCTTTCATGTACCCTTGAAATCAGGTTCCCAGTTACCTTTCATGTATCTCACTCTGCACTACATTTTCTGCCCTCTTGCTGACCGTATGTGACAAAAATAGGAGCAGCAGTATTGAATGTCCAAATGCTCTCTCAGAAGCTTCCAAAGTCCATGAGCTTCAAGAAACAGGATAAGAAATATTGAACATCTACTACCTTTCCTTGGAGAGCTCTGTGGTGAAGTAGGAGGAGAAGACAGCTGTGAAGATGCACTTGAGACAGCGTCTTCAGATTGTTTCTTGTGACGATCCAAACTTCCTTCTTCTGATAATGAAAGGATTTTCTTTAAAGCTTGTGGGGAGTTAATGCCTTTAGGTAAGAATTAAAGTAGGCAGATGTAAAGTCCAGTATAAATACGTTCTTATATTTCACAATGCATTTACAGAGCAGACACCCCACATTTTTTTCCTGTATATTTCTGAGTTCCTGACATCAGCTTAAAGGAAGCAAAATGTTAAAACTTATTCCTGTTTAAACTATAGTGCTTTATTTCTGCGTATTAGCGCAGATGGTCTTTCATTCTGGCCATTTAAGATAAATACCTTGCCACAGAAAACATGAAGATTTGATGTTGCTAAATATTGTCTATACAATATATAATTGAGGATAGGAGTGGTTACTGAGAAACTTCAGCTAAAATTAGCTTAAATACAGACACACACCCATCTCACTGGAGAGTGAAGATTTAAATAGTAAGAATTCAAACTGCTCTCCTGTTTCTTTTCTATTCAGAGTAACCTAGAAGGTCAAAGGAGCAGGAAAGAAAATTAATAAGGATTAGGCTTATGAAACAAGGCCATCCTGCAGCTGCCTTTCTCCCTTTTATTTTTGAGAACTATCTCTGCACCAGCTTATTTTGGGAAACTACAGAGTAAAAACATCCTGAAGATGATGTATGATGTAAAGATCTAGGGCATCAGGAATTGCTTTTCCCAGACCACATTTATCCATCTTTCCCTTCCCCTCCCCTCAAAAATCCACCCTGGGACAGCCTTATAAGTGAAGACAGTTTCTCTGACAGTTTTGCCAATGCTTGTGGTAGAAGTTACTTCCAAGCATTCGTGAACTTTTCTCTTTGATCTGTTGGATCACAATCCTACTATCAATAATTCACAGCTGCCTGATCAGCATAACCTAGTCAGTTTTCAGAAACTTTGCCTCTATGAGCAAAAAGTTGCAGTCTATGGAGCTTCAAAGTCCTTTTAAGATTAAAATTTAATGGTAAAATCAACAAGATCTAGATGAATATTGAATTGTTCCTTGCTCATTTTGCTATTTCTAATGCCTTGTTGAAGCCTAAGCAGTGCATGAGAAAAACCAATAAAGAGTGAAATCAGAATTAAGCTCTTGTGCAATAACCATCATGAAAAAGAAAGGGCCAGTTATCCTACACATACTTCCTAGGGATATTACCATACTTGTGATTTAAGGAGTTTGTTAATAGTGTATACATGTTTTGTACACATGTTGGGACACAGATTTGGAAATCAGGGTAGAAGTTCCTATAGTCTGGTACCTTTCTGTAGAATATGGAGGCAGCAACAATTGAGTAACAAAAATAAAAAAGCAGAAGGGAGCAGAAGCAAAAGGGGCAATTGTCAACGTGAAAGTTCAGACCCACATTTCTAACAGGACTGCCAGTTCGAGCAGGCCTGAATTTCACTTTAAAAATTTAATTTGTGAAGAGACACCAAAACTTCTGAGGCATCTCAAGAACTCCAGGTCCCTAATTCCTCTAGAAAAGTTAATGCAAGATCCCAGGGCAAACAGTGAGAAACATTTATTCTTTCCAGCTGCTAGTAACAGGTAAATACTTACACTGATTAAATTGACAGGATGGTTTTCCTAGATTTCTTTCTTTCCATTTCTAGAGAAAGGAACTATGCCTAGACACTGCATGAACAGGTATAACCTGCATATCATACTACCAGAAATGGAAGTCTGAACCTTATTTGATAAAATATCTTTCCGACATAGGCAAACAAACTTCAGAAAATTCAACTAAATTCCTCCTTGTTCTACCTACCGAATGGTGGGAGGTCCTTGACTGGCACTTTCTTGCGAGAGGGATACAGAGACACAGCTGGGACCTGCAATGCTTGGTTTGCTTTATGTTGTTGCTGCTGCTGCTGCACTTTCTGCTGTATGCCTGCCCGGGGAGCCACTGGTGATGTTTCAGATTTCCCAGATCGCTTGTCTCCTGTGTTCTTCGGCACTTTGCAAGGAAGGGGACAAAACACTGAATGACTACTAGCTAAGAACACAGAGGTGTTTTAGTCTGAGCAGTGCAAAGCCCTCTGATTAACAATTAAAAGGTGCTCAAATACTTGTACAATTAATGCAGCATGGTATCATTAGATAGAAAAGATGAAGAGGAAAAGAGGAGGACATGTAACTCCATTTAAAAGATGTACAGTGAATGTTTTCCTTCTCAAAATAAAGCTCTGATAAATGACTACTGTTATAAAAAACATGACCAGAAGTTATACTGGGCTGTCATAACGACTACAACTGTTTCAGAACAGACATATAATTACTAGTTTTTGCTACCCTGCAGGAAGGGAAGGGCACAAGATACAACATTTCCTAAAATCAAAACAAAGTAGCCAGGATAAGGTCCCCCTCTGCTGCCCCAGGTACAGTCCTCCAAGCGTCTCTGAAACACCTGGACATAAGAAAATCCCCTACTCCCCCAGAATAACCATACCAGTATTCACACTAATAACCTCAGTGTATCAGAAATATAGAAGAACTTTTGACTACTTCATACCCTTTGTACAGACAAATCTAAAAAACCAGTGTACACTTCATTGTGACATCATTTTAAAGTCTTATCACCTGCATAAATACTATGTTTCTAGCCTGTTAATCCACAAGATTATTTCCTTAAGAGTCATAGATGTTTAGTACTTGAAAATGACTATACAAATAATTTTCTACTTCATTGTCTAGTTACCGTTCCCAATTGATTCCCTGGACTAGAAAAAGAGTTGTATTGAACAGTTTTCTTAAAATCCACAACAAATGACAATGCTCACATGTGTTCGTGGCTGGCTCACACTGCAGAGAGAGTGTCTGGAGGCTCTCTTCATCCATTTCCAGATCCAAGTTTGAGAGATACTGCTTTACTTTCCGTGCCATCTGAGCATCTTCATAGAGCTTTTTAGCATTAAGAAAGGAGCTGCGACGGACCCGCTTTTTATGCCCCCCTGCTTGTGCAACATCCAGCACTGCTGCATTGGCACTGCCCTGGCTGAGGGAGCTGGAGTGAAGGAGAGCAGGAGGGAGAAGAAAGAGAGCAAAGGTATGACTTAGTCCAACATGGTATCACCCAATAAACATGAAACGTGCAACAGATTGCATGAATGTCAGTCTATGGTCAAAGCTTACATGCTTCATTCCAATAAATCAAACAGCTGTAACAGATAGAAAGATGAGGGCCAGAAATCTTTTTTCTTGGTTACAGGCACTATTTTAATGGCACAGATATTTTAACCTATTTTGCTCACACTAGGCAATAACACTTCACACATGTAGAAAAGCATTCAAGGCAGCTCTCTCACATAAGCCATCTACTGACAGGACTGGAGCATTAGGAAAAGCTCATGCAGTAGGCAGTGCTGAGAGAAGACTATAGCTGAGGTTCAAATTCAAATACATATAAAGGAGGCATTTTGAAAGCCCTCTGTGTTTTAAATCAAACTGTATATAAAATGTACAGCTCAGTTTTACAGAACAGAATTTCTTCATAATTTGCAAGATTGAAGAGAATTTTGTTAAATAAAATGATCAGCTAGTTTATGATGAAATAAATGTCATGCACATTTCAATGTATGTATATCTATATGAAAGCTATTAATTGGTCCTGAATTGTTAAGGTAAAAATGATGGCTAATTGTAATATGAAAGTAAGTTAGTCAAGCAGATACTGTAAGTTTCAAATTTTGAATTTGACTGTGATAATTGTTTAATAGGTATAAGGAAATTAACAGCTATTTTCAGCTGTTGCAACCTTGTCATTTTGTAATTTCTTTTTGACCGAAAGTCTCTTCCTTCAGCAATTTAAACTGGAGGTGGGAAACAACACTTCTGCCTATGACCACTTAAAAATAATTTACAACTTCTGTGTTTTAATCTCAAATCAAAAGCACTCCTACATTAAAATGTATTGTCAGTAAAAAAGGGTTAACAAAAGAAAAAAAAGTCAAAGCACCAGAAAATTAAAGATAGCAAGTAGGAAAAAATGCAAATGGTAAAGGAAGAATGAATGTCTGTGTGTGTTGTCTCCAAGCACTTACCCCAAACTCCTCCATTTCTTCTTCCTGCAAGTGAGAGCCAGGAAGAATAAAGCATGGGTTTAAGAAGGGACAGAGAAAGATCACAAGCTCAGAAAGAAAAAGACCAGACCTCAGGACAAGCAGTTCTGGAAGCCCACAAACATTAAAAAGAGCCTTGACTTGGGCATACAGTCAGATATTACAAACTCTTCTAGCTCAAATTAAGAAAAAAGAGTATGCAATAAGTTTGTCAAATATGAAGCCAAAGAACATTCACTCCATATTTTCTAACACAAGTAGCTGACACTGCTTCAGATACATTACCACTTCTACTAATCAAAATTATAAGGCTGACAACCCATCAATGTTTCCAATAGATTAATAGATATGTTTTCAAGACAGTTTCTCTCCCTCCCACTGACAGAATCTAATTTTTATGAAGTAACCATCAACTGCAGAATAGTAAACATTTTAGAATGTATCAGTAACCACAAAAGGCAATGGTTTCTCCACTTTTACAGCACCACATCATGCTGGTCAACTGCTAACACAAAAAATTCATTCCGCTCCAATAGAAGGGGCACATCAAAGTCCCTCTTGCTGACACCTAGCCCTCTCCCAGCTGGGGAAAGCTCAGCCTGGCACAACACACCTACCTTGTTCTAAACATGAGGGCAGGATCCATGTTCACGGATGCCATGCGACCAACATGGCGAATCTCCTTCGCAATCATCCGCAGCTTCTCAAAATTCACCAGGCCCTCCACTTTAGAATCATTTCCTACAATCAACAGCATCACTGATTAGGCAGGAAAGCTACTTTTCCATAGCTAGTAAAAGATGATAAAGTTCTGCCTTTACCTTCATGAAGGAATGTAAGGTCTTTTTTGATGACAGGAAACAGGGGGATAATAGGGGGCTGTAGGTTTTGGCTGTTAAGGACATTACGATATTTCGCCATATTCCTAGATGGATCAAACAAGTCCTGCAGATCTTGAAACAGTTTTTCATACTTGCTTGGAAGCTTTTCCCAAGTAGTTCGGAGCCTTGCAACTGGTGCCAAATTCAGGCCACTTGAAACAAAACAAGTGCAAAAAAGTTGAAGAGAATGAAACAAAAAAAAAATCCAAGAAAAGACCATATTAAATTTTGTATGGTAGAAATACCATATAGCCAGAGCACAACAGTGTCAATGAAGTAACAGAAATTAAAAAACTTCTTTTTGCCAGCATGTATTACAGAATAATGAGGATCATTTTTATAAAAGCCATAAAAACTGGATATATCTACATGATGCAACCGTAAGCAGATAAAGGTACACTTGGATGAGTAATTAAATTCTACAGAGTGTATGTATTTGTTCCTTTAGAAGAGTGTCTGCATTTGATAAAAATATCATAATCTGTGTAACTCAGGATCACCACTTACTTCCAGATTAACAAACTGTCAGAAAAACCATCTTCCACCTACATGATAATATTCAAGTGGTGACAGCACACTGACCCACCTTCTTTCTGCAGTAATCCATCTGACTTTGAAATTTCATAACACCCTCTATATCTGAAGTTATTCTCAAGCTGTAGCTGGTACAAACCCCCTTTTTCCCCTGTAATGACACTGACTGTCTTGCTGTTAATTTCTACCTGTGGGGAAGTCTGGTACCTAGAATCTTTCCTTCACTCAAGTTTTTCCTAGCAGATAGGCTGCTTTTATTTCTCATTGAGATTGGCTGAAATAGCTGAACAAAATCTCAATATTTTGGTGTCTCAGAGATGCTGACTGTTCATCAGCATGAATCCTTGACTTTGGAACTTGCCCCACTTCCTCAATAGTATCCAAACCTACTCATCTTCAGGAAAAGTGTCACATTCAATCTGTTGACTGAATGTCAAGATGATGATGACAAGAGCTTGTGTCAAAGACAGTGATAACACTGTCAGTTTACTGCAACTTACTTGAGCTTATTCATGAGAGACAATATAGGGGGATTGTTCATTTTTGTTTGGGTTTCAAAAAATCTGTATAAACAGAGACATTAGAATTTTCTCTCTTCCTTCTCATTCTAAAACTAAAAAAAGCTTTTCTGAGATTTTCAGTACATTTTAAAATTCTTATTAAAAGATCTTTATTTACAGACTATATTATGGTCTGTTACTGATTATTTTCAGAGTTCCATGAAAGAAACTGCTGATACAAAGAAAACCAAAGGCAACATATCATGGCTGAATGAATTTAAGATACTGGGCAGTACGGGGAAATGAATCCACTCATTTGCAACAATTGCGTGGTTTTCCTGTATGTACCAGTTGTTTCTTTTGGTCTTTGTCTTTAAATAAGTGCACTGGTTTCTCTAGTGCCATGCTCACCTTGCCACACTATCTTGAGCAGTGGCTACCTAACAGTGGCATTTCAAATAATATTTCAGTAAACACTTCAGATTACAGAAAAACACCCTCCTTCACAGACTCTCAAGTGTTAATGTTAGCAGTATAAACTTGTTTACTCTATTAGGTATGGTTTTTTTAAGACTAAAGTAAGTAAGATTTTGCTTTTTACTCAGAAGTAAAATTATTAGTGGACAATACCTAATGATGGCAAACATCGAGTTGAAGTTCTTGCATTCTCTGCAGTGTAGCGCTATCTTAATGAAATGCTTAATGATCTTCATCCTTTTCAGCTGGTTGGTTTCTCTTAGAATCTCAGTAGCCACCCAGAATGTTTCTTGATTTATCACCTCTTCAAACCTTTTTAGATTAGTGCAACCTGTTTTTGATTTGAGTTTAAACAAGTCATCTATGTATTCCGTGGGTTCGATATTACGGAACAGCTCAAAGTTTCTCATGGAGAGCTGGGTGGCCACCTCAACAGTACTGAGCTGCAGTAGGGAAATTTGGCTTTCCCTTAGTAACTCTTGAGCATCTTCATCTGAACAAAGAGTTTCTGTTTCCATGTTGTTCTTCAGGTAATACCTGTAAAAACAAAATTCAGAAAAAGACATTAGATCCGATATACCCAATTAGTGCTGAGAGTTACAGCAATGATCCAGTTAGAATCTGAGAATTAAATGAACTTCACCAGCCTGGGTATTAATGAGAAGCTGCATAAGCAGCAATGTGTTGCAAAGAAACAGAACGTTAAATAATTAAGTAACACTCCTTTAACAAGATTTTGACCTAACAAACTGGCCTCATCAGCTTTAGCTCAGTCTCCATCTTACCTGCCACTCAGTTGTATCCTGTCAGCAAGCTTGGACAGCTGGTCAGGAAGCCTCCTTTGCTTGATGACACCCTCAGGTGTGACAGAGACTTCGCACAGTGAATACGCATCAGGGGTTGCAGTGAGAGCAAATTCCCTGATGGCCTGGATGACCACTTCCTTTGCTGTTGTGTCCTTGCTGATCATTATGTAGCGACTTTGCTGGTCTGCCTTGAAAACCCGCAGAACTTGGTCTGGAAGGTCTGGAAAAAATTACAAGCAAGTTATGCAATTGAGTAAGAAACTTAATGGTATAGGAATGAGCAAGTCACTTTGAATTTAATTATTAGTGTTATCAGTTTTCATTTCAGTAAAAGCTGGTTCTACTAACATCCAGGAAAAGAAGTTAGTTAGGCTATGAATGGGGCAAGCCACAAAAATACGTTAACGTTTTCAAAGTTTGGACACACAAACCAATGAAAAGCCTTATTTTCACAAGTGTTGAGTCCTGAAAGATTCTGTTTAAATCTGAGAAAAATCCAGGACATTAAACCACACTATCCTATACAATGACATAGGAGAAGTTTAAGCCAATAGGTGATAGGAGTGCCAATCTCCTTAAGAACATTCAAGGAAAATAGATTCATTTACCTAACTCTGACATGGCCCACACAAAGGGAAAACACATAATGTAAGTGGCCAGGAAGATGCTTGTATAATAGCCAGCATGCATGTGTACAGAAAGTGTAGTAGTATTGATACATCCAAGTACTCAATCATCAGAAATATTCTGTCGTTGATACATTTACATCACAGTAATAAATCAGTCAGTAACAGACTGAAAATTTTGCTCTTTATTTCTCTGTGCCTGTATTTTACTAATTAAGAACTAAGGCAGCCAGGGGTAAAAAAAAAAAACAAAACTTCACAAATATTCAAGTTATATATATATGTATATATATGCTGGTTTGAAGTGACTGATGACACAAAACTCACAGTGAATTGTTTTTGAGGAAATCTGGAAAACTACCAGACTAACACTGGATTTGATATTTCCATAAGCTATTTGGAGAGATGAAATGCACACATATTTTCTTATTCCCATGCATGTAGTGAAATCCAAACCCATAGATCAACTGAATTTTGGTTGTTATCACTGTATGATAAGGTAAAAAAAAAATATACGGCTATCCACCATCAGGTTTTTTAACATCAGGTATTTTTAACTGACAAGTATTTCAATTAATTTAATTTCTTCCCTCTGTTACAAATAAGCGTTTCCAGTTTTGTGAGGCATGACATCTAGTCATTTTTCTTTAATATGTTTCTTCTTAAAAATAATTAATTTTTTAAATCAAAGAGGTCATACGAGCAACAAAATATATAATAGAAAGCCTTCTAAATGAAAGCTTCTGAAATTACCATTATACAAAAATACTGAAAAAAAAGCTGCCAAATTAAAATATTCACTTTGGTACAACTAGAGTTTTGTTTTTTTACAAGACCTGAATGTGCATAACATGTACAAATTTCTACTGAAAGATCTGTTCAGCAGCAGAAATTTTGTGACAGAAGAACAAACTTAACACCTCCTCACTGCTCTTGCATGTTTCCAAAATAATAATTTGGAAAGCATTAAGACAAATCTCTCTGACATGAGTTCATTTATGTGCCACAAAGGCTTTTTAGGCTTAAATATATTATTTTACAAATTTCATGCAACTAAGCCTGTAACTTTTAAGCTCACAGTAGTTTTTTGGAGCTTAAGAAGTACTAATACCAGAACACACTAGAACTGTGTGATTACATCATCAGTTACACATAAAGGATGTCAGTTTTTAGCCCTTCCTAAGCATTTGAGTCAAATGTACAAATACGTCATAACAAGCAAGCCAATTTTGCCTTTTATCACCAACTCTACACTGACCCATCTTCCTTTAGTAATTAGTTGAAGAGGGATAAAGAGCAGAATATTTTCTGAAATACTTTATACATTTTTTGACATCTGGAGGAAAGCAGATGCCAGAGACACAGCCTTTTGGAGGCGTTATTAAAAACCAGACACTCTAGATCTTGCTGCCTCTTGCTGTTACAGAAATATTTGCCAAAGAAATGCTGGGAAGCCAAGAAGCTACTGTAAACAATACCAAGGTGAGAAATTGTTTAACAGTCCCCAGAAATAAAGTGTTTCGTGCAACAAGAAAACAATCTGCTCTGCTGGGTCACTGAAGGCAGTATAAAGAAATGCAGAGGACAGCAAATAGAGGAGTCCCATCTTTGCACTGCAATTTACCACCCAGTTTCTCAGGCTGCCTACCTGTCAGAGCTGGAAGCAAAAGCTCTACACAGAATACACAGACGTCTTCCAGCAAGTGAAATGATTGCAGCTATAGCAATGGTAGCAAGTAATTCAGCCCAATAATTTTTAAATAAAATACTTGAAGAGAATCGTAATCACCCCCCTTCACTGGTTTTCAAAAAGGGAAACTGGAGTGGCAGGCTGAAGAATGCAATGCTGTATGATAGGAATCTATTCCCTTTGAAAGATTGTGAGGGGAAAGAAAAAATACCAGTGACTGGCAGTTCATCATTACTCTATTATTTTGGCTTCCAATCAAATAGCAAAGGCAGCACAAGAAAAGAGAAATCAAAGTGCTATTGAACATTTAAAAATAAACCTTTAAAAGTATATTTGAGACAGCCTGAGCCAATCAGAAGAGAAACTAAAATGACTCCTTGCAGATTTCAAGCTGTTCACACTTTCTCCTCAAAGACCACTCTTCTAAAAGAAGCAAGTTGTTTTATTTTCTATCCTGAGGGATATCTCTCAAAGCCTCAAAGGACAGCTGCTCTACCAATTTCTCTTTCTCCTCCAGTGCATTCAATTTCTTGCAAGCTGCCTCCATTTCCATCTTTAATTTAGACCAAGGTAGTAAAAGGAATTAAAACGGCAGGCTTTAATTTTTTCAAGTCTTGAAATATATAGAGATATAATTCAACTCTTCTATATAAAATGCAGCCATCTCTAAAGCCCTTAAGGTATATGTTTTTCATTTCAAGCCCCCTCTTCCTTCTTCTCTGCACAAGAAAAAAAATTGTTCAAGAATTACTTCAAAAATATTCCGTGTGTGGACATTCAGGCGAATTTTAAGCAAAAAAAGAAAAAAAACAACTTTTTTTTTTTTAATGAGGAAGAAATACATTTTCTACAAAGACATGGAAAAACTGTTAAAACATTGGAGTAATGGCATTACATCATATTGATCTCCTTTCCTCAATGCAAAATGCAAAGAGTTGAACCTTATTCATTTATTAAGCTTCTCTGAACTCCATCTGTAATTGAAAGGTCTTTAGGTCTGCAATGACTTTCCTTCTCATGGAAGTTTGTTCGGGCTGCACGAGTCAGCAGTGCTCACAGCTCTGGAAGTTGGCCACTTGCTGCACTTGGCATTAGGGGCACTCTAATTACCTAGAACTGTCTGGTCTAGATAAGTGGCAAGCTAGAGAATGGAATTTTCACCCATTTATACAAGAAGTCCTGATGAAAAGCTAGGCTCTTCCTGATAAAGAATAGCTGCAAGGTGTTGGACACTAGTCATTAGATAAAATACAAAAAAATATCCACCTTCCAAGTCTCTCAGGATCAATCTCAGACACCGGAGCAAAAATCACAAACCATCTCCTTGCAAACTCCTCTATCCCTAAAACACCTGAGATGAAGTAATGTTCCATATCACAGTTTCAAGCACAATGATTGCACCAACTTGGCCAGTGTGTAGGCTGATATTCAAACACAGTGCCTTTAGCTAATCCTTTAGGTAATGTTTGAAATCCCTCAGTCTGAGGCAGGCACTGAATTTTCAGTTCTACTTCGAGTAATTCTTTAAAGATTAGGCTAAAATAACCAAGTCTCTGCAGAGCTACCATCACCATATCCTGCTCCAGAAGCTATTTTTTTAATAGCAAAGATTGGATACTTAACTCAGGAAAGGTTTCCCACTAAGAACTTTCCTGCAGCCAGATAAGAGCCCAAATCCCAACCCTACCAGGAGTTCCAGCTAAACCGTTCTTATAAGATAAGGCTCTCAAGTTTCTCATATTCCCCCCTCTATTTCTCTCTCACTCACCCCTGTGCTTTGATCCTCTCTAAATGTGTTCATTTTTTATCTATTTCAGAAAGGGATTTTATATTCAAAGAATTTGGCATACGGCTGTAGGGCAGGGTGACTAACAAGAAACTTTGAAACTCTGTCTCTTACAAATGTAGTACAAACTATATATATCTGTTCAGAAAAAGACTGAAATAAATGTCTTGTGTCCCAGTCCAATGTCCTTTCCCTTTACTATAAGCTAATGATCTGCTATGCTATTTGAAAATACTGCAGCCTTGTAAACAATGATCCATCGAGGCGAATTATAAAGTATCAAGCAGACCAGGTTTTTACTGACCAAGAATATTCAATCAGTAAGAAGCACTCTGTATACAGCATACATGAAAAACAGACATCTATTATATGTGGGTAAAATATATTGTAGCAGATGTAATAAATCCTAATGCATGAGTATGTTACTAATTTGTGTGTGACAGCAGTTAATAAAAACTCACGTGCTCTTCAGATTCTACAAATCCACACAAAAAAACTGAACTATGAAAGGAAATTAAGAAGAACAACAATTAAAAAAAAAGATTCTTACCTGGATTAAAAAAAGATTCTTACCTGGAGTAGTATTAAAGTCTAAGATGCGGTGATGTGACTGCAGCAGGTCGGGATTACTGGATGACAGGGTTCCACTGACAGGTAAAGCAGGAGGAATGTGCTTTGTTTGCCTCAGTCCCACAATGCTGTCATCCTGAGACTGGCCAATTCCAATGTCACTGAATCCAGAAAGAAAAAAAATCAGGACTGACAGACATTCAAGAGCTTGGCTACACTAGAGGGATTCAGGGATGTCTCTATTGCTACATTTTTATACTTAAAATTGTAACTTCAGCAATTGCTATTTAGAAGTAAAGGTTCTTCAGACAACAGGACTTGTTTTGTCAACAGCCCACTCCGAGTGACTCGATTTGCCTGCTCATACTGCCAGAAGATCCCTACCACTAAGCTCGGAGGTGTCGCTAGGCTCATTTTTTAATGATTTTGGCCAATATATTCGTTCAAAAGGTGGTACACACATCATTATTTTTGCACCACCTCATCACCCAAACTTTGAGTAGTAATGCTGTCCCCTCAGTTCAGGCTGTTTTCAAGCCTGAACTTCATATATTTTTTACCCCATCACAGACAGGATTGCAACTATATTTCTGATATATTGCAGCCCTACTATACAAGATCTTCGAAAAGAGAGGTAAGAGAGGATCATTTGAGATCATTTGGTTTTCCCACCCTGTATCACATCTCTGAGTTTCTCTCTTCACTCAGTGTGACTGAAGTGATGCCAGGGAAGGCTAAGCTAAATAGCCACACTTGGGTGCTATCAGTATACTCTCCAAAGTACCTGACAGTGGTAAATAAAATATTCTGTAACAAAGGTGAAGGGTTTTGTCCATTAAATTGTGTAAGGCGGGTCCCACAGGAGGTCAGTAGTACTAGATGGATCAGACACAGGCTATCATACTGTAGTAGGCACTGATTTGCTTATTGTTTTTGAGTTCATAATAAAGTGAAGCAGAACACCAGCCACAAGATGTAGAGCTGGAGACAGCCACTGAACCTTTCTCTAAATATATAGATCAAAATCCTTAATAAAATACTCAGAGGGTGTAAAATGTTGAATAGCAGTCATTATAGAAAGTGAAAAGCATTAAAAATGTAGCAAGAATAGGCAAGGTCTTTCTAAAAGCCAAGCACGTCTAAACCTGTATCTATGCATTTAAGTAAAGCATAAACCAGAATTTAGACTTCATTGCAAACATTACAACTAAGTCAGTCTAGTAAATTAAATGATGCAACTCAAATGACCACTTGTACTCTAATGTTGGGCACTTAAGCCTTTGTCTTAGTGCTCTATCCATCCTCAGAAAGCCTAAACAGAAGTAATAAAAGGCTAGATAATTACCCTGATAGCTGTTAGAGCACCAATATCCTTTTGTGCTTACCGATGAATACACAGTACACTCTTGTACCACTTCTTTAAGTGCTATGAACAGTAGTCTGGAAAGCTAGAACAGTATCTGAGTACTAACAACACATTTTTAATGACATGGCCACAACTGCTTTTGAGAAGGCAATGTATGGTATCTCTCTATGCTCTGTTTGGTTTTTCTCAATGTACTGCTTTTAAAAAGCAAGGTAACTCTGTATTATCAGAACACCTCTATGAAGTGTAAACCTCAAGTCATGAGTGACAAAAACACTCAAGTCCACTGAAAAAACTTATAGGATTCTCTCTTAATCAGATGTTAAGGTGAATCTGAACATTTGTATTTTTGTACTTCCACATCAAGCACAAAATACTGCGAGACATGCAGTGATGACCTACTCAGCACACAGCACCTTCATGCCAAGCCACAAGCAAATAAGTCTTTCACTACAACCAAAATAATTGCCAGCAATCAATACCATGTCTTTCAAGTAAGAACCACTGCACATTAAAAAAAAAGAAAGTAAACAAAAAAACCCTGCATCTCTTGTACCTCAAAATGCTTTCTGATCATTCCAAACTACTATATACCAGATTTCATAAGCTGCCAACAACAGTATTTTCTCTAAATTCAATTCAAATGAAGAAATGTGAATCTTATATTAATAGTTTCACTTGCATTATGCATTCCTGTTGCAGTTTGCCAGTTTTATATAATTTTATACCTATCCTGTGCGTCATGACTGAAGGAGCTTCAGTAAAGTGGATCAACTCTGAAAATGTTAGGTTTAAAGCAAAAAAAGTGTCTTAAATTGTGCTCGAGTTTATGTATTCATATAAGAAATTGGAAATCATTTACTTTATACTCAGTCTACTCTATTTTTAAAACTTAAATTAGAATCTGAGTAAGTTCTAGCTTATGCAAACAAGTAATGAATCCTAGAAATATCAGATAAAATGAGCAACACTAAAAAAAATTCAGGTCCCATGAAGATCTATTGTTAGGTAAAGTATTTTATCATGCCAATGAAAGGAGATTGTGGTTTTAAGGAAACAGCATTTCTATTGCTTTCTGTATGCATCTGCCATGCAGGGAGATAGCACATTAACTAAGAAATACCTTTCCTGCTGAATGACAAACAGGGTAGAAGGGAAAATGAAATGACAGAAGTATCTGATTGCTTCTTCCCTCAGAACACAAAATCCCCTGCACCCCACTGCAGGGCTGCAGAGGGGACAGCCAGGGGCTGCTGCTTTGTCAGGGATGCTGCACTACAGACCAGGCAGAACTTTACTAGAGAGGGAGGTGGAGATTGTGTTTAATCCTTTTTTGGACTAACTGAGCCTACAGACCACAAAACCACTCTGCATCAGAAAAGTAAACAAAGAGCTCCAGTGGAGGTTGTACCTGGAACCCTTCAAGAGATGTCTTACAGACAGTGAAGAGAAGACTTCCCTGTAGGTGCAGAGGAAATGCTGCTGTTTGCTCAGTTTGGGAAGTTATTTAACCTTATTGGACTAAACAGCAAGACTGAAGGAAGGCGTTATCTCCTGCTCAAACTGATTCATCCTTGATACTGATTTAATGTCTCGTGAAGCAGACAAGCTCCCTCTAAGAGCGACCTCATTCTAGTTTAAAGATTGGTTTTGTCTGGGTATGTCCTCGAGGCATTGGAGCCTTCTGCAGTCTTCACACTCAAAAAATGGTGAACAATTTCACCTCATAAGCCAGTTGAGTCATGAATTCTTTAAATGCCTACTTTAACTAAAGAGTAAATCAGCTTTTTTATCCCTCTCGATTTTCTTATATGCAAAAATGTGAGACTAGGTAAAGTCCCTTAATATATGCAACACTAGGAATTACAAGGAAGAATAAGATTGATGCTTCTACACAATAGGGGAAAGAAAAGCACAAACACTAAAGCCTATAGCTACAGATCTCTCTGCAGAAACTGTGCAGACAAAAACAACTGAATGTCAACAGGCTCTGCAGACAAACTGCTATATATAACATGAAGCAGAGCTAGCAAAAAGAAAATTAAATAGGTCAAGTTTTTCTGAATCTTACCCAAAGAGGTCCCTGAACAGAAAAAGTGTAAAAATGAAAGAAAATAAAGAAAAAAAAGAAAAACCAACATGAAAATTTTATGCAAATGTTGTGAACCATAGTGACCAATGCACAAAAACAGACCTAACTATGCACAGCTTATCAGAGAAACAAACATGCAAGACCAGTTAAATAAAGGAAAACATGCTAAAGACAAACCACATAAAAAGAGGATTTATAAATTCTCCTCTATTGAAAGGTACTGCTTTTCTTTCAATTTAAGAAAAATTGATTTGGATATAATAATTCCTATTAATTTAATCATTCTATTACTAACATTCTATATATAATGTTTCAGAATAGTTTTCATTTAGTAGGCAATATCTAACATCAGTTAAGCAAACTTTTTTTAAGTAATGGCAGGAAAAAAAGCCCTGCATTATCAGCACAAGTGTCTTTTTTTTTTGATTTACGTGAAGTAGTTTCTTCCTTAGTGGGACACAAGAAAGAAAAAATGCAAGAGAAAACACGGATCACACAACTACCCTCTGCAATTCATTTTCCCCCCATCAATACTGTTTGCCCTGTCCAAGAACCAGGTTCCCATAATATCATATAAAATTCACTCTTCTATTTTTGCCAGCAATTTTCAGAACTCTATTTCTAAAATGTGTTCATAGAATAAAAGCTACCAGATAGCATATTTAGCTTTCATTAAAAAAAACCCAACAAAACCCACAATTCTATCACAGAATGCAAATTAAAATTTTGACCTCACTTTCCCTTACAGTCGTACATAAAAATTCTTACAGACCACTGCAATGGGGATACATTGAAATCATGGCTCATATCAACCCTTTGCAAATCACCTGCTTGCAGAATTATTCCAAAATAATTTGAGTTAACAGTCCTCTTAAAAGAAAACAGGAAATGACATAAACAAGCATTTGTGTCATTACTTTACCTACAAGAAACAAAATACATCTAAATTGATGTCAGGAGCTGCACTGTTAGCAGTCTATGCTTGTTCAAAGTATTCAGAATTTTTTTCCGGTATTTTTTTCATATGTAAACAGGATTTGTATTAATAAATAAGAAAGTATAATCAAAAACTATACGTTCATTAGGAATTCTTATCATTTCATGCAGAGGAAATATTTAGGAGGAAATAAACTCACTTGTATGGTTTCTGAGGCAGAATACTGATTCGAGTCTTGTCAAGTATCTTCTTTAACTTATTTCTTCCCCCAACTGTGTTGGCTTTACTTTTCTTATTTACTTTTTCTAATCCTATTACCTGCTCCACATCAACAGCAAGGTCAGGAATGGAATAACGACTCGCCTTTTTAATATCACCGATTTTAGGCAGGTGGGGAGCACCATTTCTTTTTTCCTCTGACAACCGTGTTAAGAGTTCTTTAAAAACTGCACAAGACAGGAAAAGGGAGGGAAGAAGAATGACAAAAATGTAGAAGAAATCTCTGTGCACCAGATCAGTTTAATATTAATCACTAAAAAAAATACCAGGATATTCTGTCAATTCCATTATTTAATTTATTTAGGTGTAAGACTTTAGAAACATTTTTGCTTCTAAAAATGACATTCATTTTCTGTAGTATGAATCAGAAAAACAGTTAATTGGCCCAGCCTAGAAGAGAAACACACAGGTGCCCACATGGTTACACGTATGGTATCAACAGAAGGAATCTGACTTTTCAGCCTAAGGACAAAGGCTTCTGCAGAATAGCAGCATGTATAAAAACAGCACGTTAGACAAAAGTGAGATAGAAAAATACAAATGAGAAGGAAGGCTTAAACAGAGGGGCAGCAACAAAAGCTTTCAGATGGACAAGAAATTATTAGCAACAGGATCAAAAAATCAGAAGGGAAACAGCAACAAAGTCATAAGGAAAATAAAGCAAGAGACTACTGAGACACCTTGGATGTTTGACAGGACTGTTGTATCCATCTGCCAGAAATATCACAAAAAACACTCATTCTCCCTCAGTTCCCTAGCAAAGAGTCATCCCTGAGGCAGAAATGGCTGATAAATTTGTAAATTAGTTCTTCTACTGCAGCTTTAACCCTGAAAAAAAAAGCTGATATATTTAAATAAATCAAACAAAACTAAACTGGATAGTAAATCATGTATTCTGAGTGTTAGAGGAACTCTCCATACAAAAATGGAAAAACCCTCTGATGAGTTGATTTGTAATAATATATGAAAGGTGATAATTAAAACTTAGGAATTGTAGAAAAACATAGGAACAAGGGCAACTAACTAAGGATGAGTATTAGGGGCTATATTTTATTAATTTTGTCCTTAATATTCTCTAATATATAGAGGTACAATAAATTACCAAAAGCTTGAAGTAAGACACACACAAGTGGAAGAGAGTAAACCCAGCCAACAACTATATTGCTGAATAGGACTTAGAGGTTGGAGAGAGAAATTAGGTATAGATAAGAAGATGCTGTTGAAAAAAGGAAACTCTCCTTTTGGGATTTTTGGAGAAGAAATTCTGCATGCAATACACAGAAAATAACTGCTCTGGGACTATACTGTAATCTCATTTCAGTATTTGCACTGCAACCACAAGATAGAAAAAAAAATTACAAAAACACTTCTGAAGAAAGGAAGAAATCAGGTTTAATCTTTAACACAGTAAAGCAACACATGAGATTCAAGCACCCAGTGTGAGAAGGTTAGAGAACTTACACCTAGAGAAACAAGAACATACGGCTAAAAAAGCATATCTGGATGTATTAAGAAACGTCTTCATTATTAGAAACAACAGAAATATTAGAATCTTTACTGAAAAGAAAAAAAAAAAAAAGAAAAAAGTCCCCAGGAAACAGATTTGGCCAATGACTTTTGGAGATAACCTAGGCAAACTGCAGTGACATGCTGTGGTAATATTCTGCCCTACTCACCTGTGATGAAGAACCTGATCCTGAAAGAGACACTCAAGGAACAGATCACTAAATTGTATAAGTAATCCAAGTATCCAGTGGTCAAAAATCAAACCAAACCCCCAATCTATTAATTACTAATGATGCTAACTGAGATCCTGAGCTGCCTGAAGACTCTTCCATGTGTACTTTAGTATTTGTTAGAGGGGAAAATGTATAGAACACAGAGCAACAAGAATCTTTTCAGCCAGCTGGCAGGAAAGGTTGTAACAGCCTTGACTGAGCTTGTTACACTCAGAGTGGGCTGAAAAACTGAGGAAATTCAGCAGACAGAATGAGACCACTGATCAGCTGAAATGCCTGAAGAGGCTTTCTTTCTTGAGAGAGAATTAAACATTATATATACAAGTTTTTAAAGTTTGAGCTACATGGTCACAATAGTTCCTCTTAATTCAGAAACATACACTTGTGAGAGGGAAGTCACTTCATGTAAATCCCAACTCAAAAATTTTTCTTTGCAATTATGAACCAAGGTGTTTTAGGACCTTCATGTTTCCTTTTTCTATTCTCTCCGGTACAAAACAGTTTCAACAAAACTATTTTAAACTATTAAAAAATAATTTAGGTCTCTATCAAAACTAGAATGAACAATGCAGACAAACTTACCAAATAAATTGGTTTTCACAGTGATAGACAGATGAGTGTTATTTCTAAGGATTTCCATGGCTTTTGTCAGCTGAATGTTTTCAAAGTTTTGACCATTCACTTCCAATATCTAAAATTCAAACAAGTTTGAAAAAATTGCATGTAGTGAAGAGAAAGGAAACAAAAAAAATGGGGGAGGGGTAATGGAGGGACAATTTTTAAAATTACATACCTGGTCTCCACGTTTCAAGCCTGCTTCTGTAGCTTTGCTACCAAAATCTACACTGTCAACAAAGATTCCAAATCCCTTTTCTGACCCGCCCAGCAAGATAAAAGGCAAAGGGGCTTCTCGAGATGGCTTTGTTAAGGTTATCAATCTTCGTTTAGCTTTAGCAGCACAAGCAATATTTAACAGCCTCAAATGTCCACCCATTTTCTACAAGAGAAAAGCACAGTAAGTTATATATAACAACAGCCTAGGTATTCCCTGTTATCCCAAGTTGTCAGAAAAAAAATCCTCACTCTTACCTCCCTCTCCAAATTGTTCTCAAATTCTTCCAGAAATCGAGTCATAGCAGGATCTCCTTCAAAATCATTGAAGTGATTGTTCACCCACAACAATACTACCCGTGTAACCTGAAAATTCATTAATATTATAAATATTTTGCTGGAATACTCAGAACAACACTACTGCCTTTAGAAATACTGGTCACTAAAGGCCCTGTAAATTTCCATTGGAATCTTAAATAATATATATGCATATATACATACATTTAAATCAAACTTCACTAACATATAATTATCAGGAGAACAGAAAAAATTAAGTATTAAAATTGTTTTCACTTGTATAAGCAATTGTATGCTGTGTTTCATAATGAATACTGTGAGTCAGAAAACACTGGCTGTATCAAATTTGATTAAGTAGGGAATAGTGCACACAGGTAGAAGGCAACAAGGTAGATCCATTTCTGACTTATAACAATTTCCTGTTCATGTACATTTCCAAATCTGCTTAGTTCTCCAAGCACACAATCACAAAGCTTATGATACAGCTTAATATTGGCTCTTGAATCTCGTAAGCCTTGAGATGTGCCACCATTAACTTCATTTGGCATTTAACTCTGTAGAAGAGCTACTGTATGTTGAGAGAAGCAGGAAAACCAAGGTATTTCAAGAAGCAGGAAAGAGGTTTTAGCAAAAGCAGCAATTCCTTTCCTTAGAGTCAATCTTTCAATTTACTCCTCCTTTTTTCCCTCCACTGGCTACTCCCCCGAAGCAATTATGATCATCAAGCTAAGAAAAATCTTAGCTGGTATTTCAGTCTCTTAGGAAAATATCTAAAAGAATACTATTAATTAATACTAATAAAGGTAAAGCCACAAAATAAGAGCTGCATTTTTAAAAACTATATGCTTTTACTATAATTTCTCTCTTTTAGTATGCAATTTGACCTGGAACAACAGCAGCACTTGTCCTGATAAAACAGAAGTGTTCTGGTGTCTTGAATTAATATTGATTCATGCTATTTTTAAAAAGTTGCTGAATCCAAAAGAGTTGTACCACTCCATGCTACCTCTAAAATACAGCTGCATTTCTTCTTTTATGCTGAGAAAGTAAATCAGTAGGGATAAATCTCTAAACATTTCAAAACACAGAGCTTAAGAACGAAGTCTCATACAAATTTTTAATTTTTTTAAAATCAGCTACTGCTAACCCCTGTCCATTTTTTGTGTCTGCACAAAATCCAAACCTCTGCAGCCTCATGTGCTAAAGGTCTGACACAAGGCATGCAAAACCAATCCCTACCACCCTCAAAGTTTCTAAATAGTTTTCCTTCTACCCGGGAAAAGAAATTAAATCAGAAGAGCTGCTGAAATTAATGACTAAACTAATCAAGAACTTCAGAACTCCTCAAGTTCAGATTCTAACTGAAGGCAACTACCCAGCACTACGTGCTGCAGTTCCCAGCCACAGGAAAATACTCGAGACTTCTATACCTTTGAAATTGAAGATGAACTTCATTCCTGTTAAACAGCTTTGGTATTTTTCATTACTGTGAATGACATCGGAAGATCCAGACAATGTCTGGTTAAATTTAGGGTAATTGCAGATTATTAAAATTGTCTGGAAAGTTGCAAGCTGTACCACGCAACGTATTTTAAACTACTGCAGCGACAGCTTCACTGTCAATGCTGCTTTTAAAGCTGGGACTTACTCATCTACACAAAGGACACTGAGCTGGGAGGAGTGGAACGATGACTTCCATTACTTGAGAGGAATGCCATTACTTGTGTCACAAATCAGGAACACCATTAAAAGAGGACTAAAGCTGTAAAATCAAGTAACCTGCTGCAGGGCAAAATCATCACTAAGGCTACATGTCCCGTGTCCCACTCTGAATACTCTTGAGTACTGATCATCCCCAGCAAGTTTTACTCACCCCCTTCGCTCTCCTTACTGCCTATTAGCACCCAGTACAAATCAGCCAAAATCTTCCAGATTCCTTATTCCCTACTTCCTATCTCCCCTTGTTCCAAGCTGTTCTCTGCCTCTTGCCTTTCTGTCAGTGCTACTGGAGGTCAGAAAATGTTGGTTATTGAGGAAGCAGAACAAAGAGCTGTTCTGTGTTCAGACTGATACAAGCAACTGTGTTAGCTCATTTTAGAGGCTGAGGGGATTGTCCATTGAAGGACAAGCAACATAGTTTTAAGATGAACTCCAATATTATAGCTCTGAACAGTATTAGCTGCAAAGCCTATCAAATATAAGATCCTTCCTTCAAAGCACAGTTATACTTACATTTCTGGAAGAAATACTCAAATTTAAAAAAAAGCTGAAAACCAAATTTCTCTTCCACGTACTAATATAATTCCCATGGTTTCAAATTTACAAAAAGAAAAGGGCATCTGGAAATTCTTAGAATTTTTTTTACATAAGAAAAAGTTGCATACAAGAGAAAATAAAGCAATACAGTTTGAAGCACAATAAAGCCTCAGTGGCCAGTGTGCCAGAACTGGATGTGCCTTACTCTTCCATCATGGCAATTTTGTTTAGGGAAGAAGATATTTGATTGCTTTCTTGCATTTGAGTTGGGCTTGGTGGCTTTTTCTTTAATGCTATGTAAAGCACAACAGATTCTTAACAATGTACGAATTTTCTATTCTCTTTAAAAAAAAATCACGTTTGCCATGTTGAATTAACAAGTATTATGTACAGAAAACACAGAACTTAGCTATATGTTCAAACTTGGAGACACAATAAAATTCTACTGAATTACATGAAATAAAAATACTCACTATTGATAAAAACAGCCTCCTGTATACCTGCAAGCAACTAAGTTGTAAAAAAACAGCAAGGTAAAACATGGGCAATTTACCTTGCCTGAACACAGTAATATTTAAATAAAATAAGTAAAAATCATCTTTCTTTGTCATATGTTCTGGCATTAAAATATGTCACCAGCTATTTGTGTCTTATTCAATTTAGTCATTCTCTCTAAAGCATATTTTATTATTATTAGCTTATATTTCAATGCAAATGGTAACAATACATGACTCAGGAAATTTTCACCTTATCCCTGAGGCTGGGGTCGTTGAACCACTCCAACAACTTCTTGCCCACTTCCATTGGGCTGGAAAGAAAGGTCCTATACGTCAACAGGAAGTCTTCTATAAATGTTGGGTCTACCACAGAGTGCTCTTCCACCAAATGCATTGTTAACCTTTCAGCTGTTCCCTATTGAAAACAAAAAATTGAAAAAATTCATAATTACTAACACATTTTCAACACATGCAAATTTGTTTTCTTGTAACATACTGAAGACTCATCACACTAGCAAGAATACTGCCATCCATTAACTGATGAGCTAAGCAAACATAACAGCTTGATCACTGTGATAAGAAAATGTAAAAAAAATGTAAATAATCTCTACAGAAATCACCTAGTTGTCAACATGCATAATTATAAAAAAAAAATCTAGAAATATTAAGAGTCCATTTTCAAATATTCACTTCTACAATATATCTCAACTAATCCTGGACCTAACTTGGCAAGTTAAGAGGTTTACGAACACAGACTTTAGCAAGAGCCTCTCTCTTTTCCTTTTACCTTGATGACAATGTGACCCTTTCTTGTTCCAGTGCGGTCAAGCTCCCTGTGCTCCTTCACCATCACGATCTCCCCTTCCTCTTCTACCTTCTGCATGTTCTTTTCCACTTGATTGAGGATGCGGCAATAATCTTGCTGGGCTATACAAACAAACTGGAAAGAATCATCGCGCACCAGTATTAAAAGGTAAAATCTCCAGAAAGGCATTTAGACTTAAGGTGCAAGTGACTCTATCAACAGACAAGATAAAGTAGCTCCTCAACCTGCAGTCAGCCAAATTTATCTTTCCAAAAATTCAGCTGTAGCAAGCAGATGAACAGACAGGCACAGTACTGCTAGTACAACCCTGCAGTTAGAGGAGACCAAGATCCATCAGAGCAGTATGAATTAGTTTTCTCAGTCATTTTTCATTCAGCTGCTTTGACCTCCCCACTGATGGAGATGAAGCCCAGTATCATAGTCAGTCAATTTTTTTCTCACATGAAAGCTTTTTGTGGTGTTTAGAAGGGTTAAGTGAAAACCTAGCTTTTATTTTTTGTGCCTATTGTTTTGGTAAATAATCTTCATTTTTAATAGCTATTTTATTTTGAAGTCTATTTTTAAGAAAAATAACATTTATTCAATTAATGAGAGCAGGCACAAAGAAACAAATTACTTCTGGCTTAAAGCATACAGCAGGAAAATTATTTTCTACAATCACCAGTTCAGCCAAGAGTAAGTGCAAGAATAAACATCTTGGGAATATTCCTAATACCTACACTATGCAAACAGAATTAAGATCAACCATAACAAATTAGAAAAAGACTACATTGTACACAAATTGTTATACACTTGTCTCTTTTGAGGGCAAGATTAAACTGCCTCATTATATGAATTTGGGTATTTAACTGAGAGGAACAGTGTTTCTTCTGACTGAAAAGTTGTTAAATCCTCAGGTATATACTTAGGACTAGGGCCCAATAATCAGAGACAGCATTTTCTCTTTAAATTCATTTACACACCATTTCTTTTTTCCAGCAGCTAGTAGTAGCTGAAACAGAAGTCACACAGTTTGGATTTGTTGAAAATGTTACGTTAACAAGAAACCGTTTATTGCACATTTTGGGAGTTAGATGGGCAAGCTAAACCAGGTGGCTCTATTAACACACATTTACACCCCTTTCCAAGGGCATCTACTTGAAGCTAATTAGCCATCAGGACCAAGCAAACTGCTTAATTCACCCACGGCTCTGCTATTATTTTCTGGATGGGAATAAGCAAATAGCAACCACATAATCAGATTCAGCCAGTAGTTTTATGCTATGAAAAGCATTATTTACATCTGACTGCTTGTATTACAGCAAACATCCAGGATTTTTCCTTGAAAAGGTCAGATTAGCCAAAATTAGATCTTTCACTCCAACCATGGGAGATAAAGTTTGTGTTACTCTGATATTCAGTAGCTGAGTAGAGTAAGGAAGAATGGCTATTAGCTGCAGAAGTGAAAGAACCTGTAATGGCTGATGGACCTTGAGATCTCAGCTAGGGAACATTGGAAGCAATGGATATATGGAAGAGACTGGTGGCTCTCACATTCTGGAAAAAACATGTAGACAAACATCTCCATGCAAAATGATCCATGACCCAGATAAAGATAACTCCATTTCACAGACTGTGGGTATGAAGGAGCCATATTGTCCAACTACTGTCCAGGGTTCCCCACTGGATATTTCGCATATATTCAGTTTAAAATAAAACTGGGTTTCATCATTGAGTTGCACTACACCTGTGCGGGGGTGGATTTGCATGTACCACAGACACTTTACCTGGCAGTCATCCACTTTGGTTCTCATCACTCCTTTCATATATTCCTTTTCCATTGTGGGGGAAACACCAAAACTGTTCCCCATGCACAGTATCTCTGTTCTTCCATCAGGGTATGTCACCTCCACAGAGCCATTCAAAATGACTGACCAGGAATCCAGCTACAAATCAAACATTGCAGGACATGTGAAGACCAAATCACTTAACTTTTTAATATCATACTATAGAAATACAATTCTCACAATTGTTCTAAAGCAAAAGTTATTTTTTAGCACCTATTAAAAATTTTACAAGCTCATTTTCCTTATATGTACAGCTGTTTCCAGCTTAAGAAAACTGGGATCTTAAGTTTACCTTTAATATTAAGAGGTCATGTGAGATTGTGAAAAAAAAAAATAAAGCAAGTTTTAAAACAGCACTTGAACACTGAAATAAAGTCCCCAAATGAGCTCAAATGGGCAGGAAGCATTTTGTACAGTACAGAGAATGTTTTCTTTTGGTTTTATTGCTTAAGAAATGTGTGAGTGCTTAAACAAAAGCTTTCAGAAAATCCAGAACAAAAAGAGGCCTGATTTACCTGAATATTGCCTTTTTTTTTCCCCCTTATTTTTAAGTAACAAAAGAGGACCTTAACCATGTGGAATCTGGGATGTTTGGTATAATAGGAGAGTCAAAAGCAACTTCTACTGACCTCTTCCCCATCGTTTAGTACAATAGTTCCTGCTCTCTCCACAACTGCAAACACCATTACAGCACAGAGTTCTCTCCTCACTGACATTGTCATGTTGGCAAAAGCAGGCAATTGATGCATGAATTCCAGTAGTTGTTCTGAAGGAGAAAAAGCCCACTGAGTCGTGCATGTCAAAACAACAAAGCACAGTAAAGACAGTTCTTCAGCAAGATGCCTGAGGCTGCTTAAGCTAAAATGCTGCACAATCGTTTCTGTATACTAATAAATCATGTACAGTGGCCTGTTTTAATTACTGGGTATTTTGTAGACACAGACTGGCTGGTCATATCATCAATACAAACTCAGCAAAGGAAAAGTCAGCATAATGGAAGAATTGTAATGTAACCAAGAGCTCTGAATACAACCAATGATATTTTTAATACTCCAGTCAGGGCAATAATTTCATTGTGACTACAACAGGATTACATAAAACACAGCAAGACAAATTTCACAAAAATGAGCAAGTTGTTTGGTCTTTAAAGCCATCCCCTCCTAGGCTAGGCTTAACAGTAAATTGTACTTGATCATTGTCTGCTGGTTTCAAAGTTCCTCTCAGATGGACCAGACAGGATTACTGTCTCAAAGGGCACTACTGCTGCTCTGTCTTGTACATGGACTTGAGTTGCACTTGTACTCAATGGTAAACTTCCTGTATTTTCATTTTTTATACCGTTCATAACTACAGAACTCAGTTTTAGCAGTCCTGCCAAGTGATTATACGCTCTAAAAATGTTTTTGCATCCAGTTTGATCTAAAACGTCTACTGAAAGAGCTCAGTAGGGCTCCATCTTTTCCCCAATTTTTTATTTTCTCTGAATCACAGAAAGGTTGTGCTTAAAAGGGACTTCCAGAAGTCATCTGGTCAAACCTGCCTGCTCAAGCAGAGCCACCTACAGCAAGTTGCCCAGGAACACATCCAAACATCTTTTGAATATCTTCAAGGGGGAATACTAACACCTCTCTGGAAAACCTCTCCCAGTGCTCCGTCACAGTAAAAAAAAAAAGCATTTCCTCATGCTCTCATGGAGCCTTCTGTGTTTTAGTTTGTGCCCTTTGTCCTCTCACCGGACACCACTGAGAAGACTCTGGCTCCATCATCTTTACACCCCCACCCCAGGGTATTTGCACACATTAATGAGATCCCCTGAGTCTTCTCCAGGCTGAACAGCCCCAAGCTCTCTTAGACCTTCCTTGCATAAGAAATGCTCTAGTCCCTTAATCATCTGATAATCAACCTTAATCATAATTTAGTCATATTTCAATAAAAGAAAAATGTGTCACCCAGTGAAACAGATTAGATTAAAATTTGGATTCTAGTTCTGCTTTGCTTTCAATGTATTTACTTGTATGTTAACATAGCAAATTAGTTTGATTAGATGCACATTTATGTTAAGGTTTTAAAGGCTCCAATGTTTGCAATAAATGTCAAGTCACAATGTCACAACTGACAATTAAAAATATACTGTGAGAAGCAGTGTTGACATTAATGTCGCCTTTGCCAAGGTTCTGTCTGTTTTCCAGTTTTCAACAATGTCTCCTTCATAAACGTGCTCTGATATCAATTAGGAGTTGAAGCTTGAGATCAAAAGGGCCAGCAAGTAACAGCTTTCACCCATATTATATGTGTTTTCCTCTTCTTTGGCTGTACTTGTTCATATTACATATATACTTACATAAGAAACAATAAACACTAAACTTACAAAGCCCAATGATTAAAATAAAACCACAAGCTCAAAAAGTAAATTTTTAGAGGTGAAGAACATGTTTCACAATATTTTACTACATCACAATACTTACCAATGTCATCATCTGTCCTGTCTATTGGGTCTTTCTCCAAGCAGTCTCTAACAATATCCCTACTCATCAAAGGATCTGATGCCCTTTCAATATCTTCTTCATCATCATCATCCTCAGAATCCACTGCTGTCTCTGGCAATCCACTGAGATCCATATCACCAGCCTCACTTTCCGTAGCCTAATTAATGCATAAACAATTAAAAAACATTCAAACGTGTTCTTTACTGCTGCAGTTTTCTGGTTAAATGTACAGAGATGAATTCTATCATCTAGCAGATCACTCAAATTTATTCAATATTTTTATATTGCTTTTTTCTTTATATATATTTTTTAAAACAAGCAACAATTGATCAATCCAAACCCACTGTGTTTAAACAGGACCTTTAACATTTGTTTCAATCAGTCACACATACAAAGGACTCAACAGATATTTAGTCTGTGGGTCTTGGGATTGAAGGCTGTTACATTTCAAGCAACAATGTCTTGGACTGTCAGCTGAATAAAATTATTTTCAATAAACAGTTCATTTGACAAATTTACATTTTCAGACACTTAGGAAAACAATGTAATTTTAAACAGTTTGGGGAAATAAGAACAGCATCAAAATGCTACAGGAATTTTGCTATCTCTCAGTCACCTAGGACTTTCTTTTACAATTTCAGCTGAACATAGTTAAATATGGCTTTCATTTGCTGATAACTGCCTAAGAATTACAGATGCAGAAAAAACGCAAAGTCATTGCTTAAACATCACAGATGGACTACGCTCACAATATCTGTCAAACTTAACCTCCATTAAATTGCATTAAAATGAATGAAAACATAGTCCAGATATAGCTTGAGGTCATTAGTATAGCACCTTAAGGTAAATATATTTTAATGATTCAGTTTGAAGACCGAACACTTCAATAAATCCCTCAAACATTTGTCTGTCATGGCTGCTACGGCTGCTTTTTCTCAGAACCCGATTTAATACCACGGCAGCTGCCAAGGCTCAGCAATGACAATTTTTAAGGAAATGCAAGGTTCTAATGAGCAAGTTTTAAGTCATGGCTTGAGAAATCCAGTTTCACAGGCCTTAAAGGGATGGTTTGTTTCTGAGACTCTGGAAGCACACAATGTATTCACGTGTACTTTAAAAATAATACATGGGACAAACACACCTACTAAAGCTTGTTTCATCCATCTATCTCAGACTGGTAAAAAACCCACAAAACTAGGTCACTCTCTGAACATTGAGAAGGTAAGAGAAATTGCATTGGTAATTTTGTAGAATCATCTCCCCTCTTCCTGCCTCCCTATCTGTGGCTGACATCTGTTACTTTAATGCCACTATACACAGCCACCTCATGAACAGCAGCATATGGCTGGAGATGGATCAGGGGGCAGCTAGTGAGAGTCTTAAATGCTTCTGTCCTACAGCACAACACAAGCTTTGTAACTGGGCCTTGTTAATATAAAAAGCAGGGTAACAGCGTCTATGCAATATTTGAATTATTCTCACTTTGTGGTTTTGGGCTGGGATTTTTTTAGTTGTTCGTTTTGGGGGTTTAGTGGCTTTTTTGGTTTTGGTTTTGTCAAGGAAAAACGCTGCTCATTTTTTAACCAGGATAAGGAAAGACGTTACTGGCATAGGAACAAATCCCAAAACATAGCAAGGGTAGCAGTATTTTTATTAGCAGTCTGACTGTGTTTAACATGCACATTCCCTGTGATACATTTGAAACAGCTGCTGTAACTACTCTTACAAAATAGCCTTCATCAAAAGTGACTGGTGGAAAAATTAGTGGTGATGAGTCAGTAGACACTCAGCTTATGACACCAATCTGTCAGAATCTGAAGTTTCCAACAGTGACAATTCCAGTGACAGTGGGACTGATTCACAGTTAATTTTGCAAACCTTCCCATCACTAACAAGAGCCCCTCCTACCTGCTCAGATTAAGCACTCTCAAAAGCACGTTAGCAAAATTAATGCAGAACTCAATTTAGTCATACAACGCTAAAATAGATGAGAAACTTCCACCTATTGTACAACATCTGATTATTAAAAGGCAAATTGTTTTCGTGTCTTAAAGCAATAAAGCAAAACTGGAAAACTCTTGAAGCTCTATTATCAAGAAGAGTTGATGCTGCTTAAAACAAATTCTCACACTGAATTAAATGCAACTTTGGACTCAGAAAACACTTTACAAATACTACTAAAGGCTACAAGATTTCCCGAAGATGATCACTATTTACACTTGCTGGGTTGTTTTTTTTTTGACAACTGAAGTTATTGGTGGATGGAAAGCAACTATTTCTAACTTCCTATCAAAAAATCCAAAACATTGCAACAAAGAAGCTCAGCATTGAATGCAACAATCCACAAAGTAATAAGAAAGCTTGTTAATTTAGGACACTGTTAAAAACACCTTTTGAGGAAAAAAAAATGCAGGTTTTCAAACTTTCTTAAATTGCTATGATCATGGAAAAGATGACCAAGAAAGACAAATTAGCCTTTCTGCATGCCAAAACAAACCCCAAACCAAACAAATGCAAGCCCCCCCCAAAAAACACAAACAAACAAACAAAAACCAAACAAAAAATATGAAGCAGAAAACCAATAAAACCTCAAGGTGTCCTCATATTTATACACTGCAAATAGCTTTTTTAGGTTTAGTAGCAGCACGTATGATATCAAGTATTCAAGGTCCTTTTGCTGAGACATTGAACTTCATGACCCAGCTACTCTGAGTGCTTTTGTGCCCCCTCCTGCGTGAGAAAAACCAGACATGTCTGCACAGGAATCCTTGCTGATTAAGCAATAGCCTTGCATCTGTCTAAGACTAAAGGGGAAACCCCCATGAGCTCCTTTGGGTATAGGGGACTCCTTATGAACCTCAGCCACTGAAAACCCAAACACAAGATGAATATCCAACAGAATTTGTACTACAGTCAATCATGAGGCTTAGATCTTCTCAGGGCATGTAATCAAGGATGAAATACACCTCAAAATTGCTATTCCTGGGTGCATGTTGTACTTTGCTTCTTGGGCAATATGACAAATTAGTTTCACTTAAATAAATCTAAAAAGCTTGCATGCAAGAAAAATGTTGGTTGCAGCCTGAAGAATAAAACAATGCCTCTCCGTAGTCTGAACACCAACTGCGATAGCAAATTTCTCATGTCATTTTTCCAACTGTGGGGAAAATTTTTGAAGTCTCAAAGGAATCTCATAATAGTGACAGCCTAATATTTTATTTGTCACATCACCAACATGAGAGTTAAAAGACTAAGACAGATGTTTTCAACTCTGAGTTGAAGGAGTATTTCATATTTGACACCTAAGGAGAATCTGACCAATCTTAAACAGTGGCTATAAAGGTTAATACTGCACCAATAAAAAACTAGTTGCTTCAACTGCTGAGGATCTTGAAGTCCAAACACACTACCAGATTTGAGTGTTAATAGCTAATTAAGCAAATACTGTGAAATAACCAGGGAGAATATGTAAACTCAAAGAAGCCTTGTCCAAGTTCTTGGTTAGCCTTTGGTTCCTTGACTGACATGGGGAAGAAGGAGAGGATTAAGAAAAGAAGAATAGCACTCATTCTCCCTAGGTCAGACTGGGCAAATAGAAGACCCTTCTGGTCACTTTAGATTGGCAGGAGAGGAAACTGGTTAATCTCAACTCTATTTTTCATTTTACTTGTCTTTCACTTTTTAGAGGCCATGAAGATGAACATAATGAGAAAGGTGTTGGACTACATGAGCAGCTAAAGAAGATGACTTCAATTACTGCCTCCCTTCCTCCTCTGATGATGAATTTTTGAGTTTCTTGAGATTAGAAGAGGTCAAGGGCGATCTCTACCTTTACACAATCAAGTAACTCCCACTCCAGTGAAACAATTGCTTCATCACACACACCCCACCCTTACTAAGGGAAAGAAAGTGGGAAGACTTGGAGAGCTGCTTAAAAGATGACTGGCTTTGTTTTAAGTGGCCTTTGTGGTTTTCTTTCTATACTGGTTTGGGAAAAACTTCCAACTGATGATAACAAAGAGAAAAAACTAGAAATCCTGTAAAAGTAATCACACCGATTTCTTAGTATATTAAACAGACTATTTTAACCTTTCCTTTTTTAAAAAAAAATATTTTAATTACTTTCTTTAGGAAATGTATCATTTTCAAGACTGAATTCCCCTTTTAACTATTGTTACCATCTAAATCAACAATCCAAAATCTCCAAACATGCAAGAGAAAAATACCAGGAATAAAAAGAAGAAAAAAAAGCAAGAATAGAAGAAACTCCTTGCATGAACCAGAAATACATTCATTGCCTGGTGCAGTCCTTCAATTCCATGAAGCTAACAAAGAAAGAAGCCATGCCCAGCTCAAAAAAAAATCTCCACATTACTTTTCAACTACTGTTATTTAAGGGCTAAAAAATAAACTAAAAAATGAAAATAAGAATGTCTATTACCAAAACTACTCCTTTTACTTTCTAAATTTTAAGCTGATACCGATACAAAACACCGAGAACGCTGGCTCCACCTGTCTCATGAAACTATTTGCAAAAGCCACATTAGCTTGAAATATTTCCTCCCATCATATAGATACATTGGATTCAGTGTCTCCACAGAGAGAAATCATGTATGGGGTTTTGTTTTCAATTAGGTTTCAGATGACTGAGCAAAAGTTTACAATATCAATAAATTAAGATGAAATTCAATCCATGGAACTATTACATGTATTTGTTTATTAAATAGTTACCATATGTACTACAATCAACTATAATTATTACATGTACAGAAACCACACACAATATAAGGCAGTAACATTACTTTTTCATACTACATTGACATGAGTACAAATGTCCATGAACTACCTTAAAACTCCTTCAGTCCAAGATTTTCACAGCTCTCCATATTTGTTCTTTCACTATCTATCCCAAAATTTACAACACAGCAGCCCACACATAGCACAGAAGTCAGTCTGAGCAGTTTTCCTCAATAAAGACAGAAATGTGTAGCAATCCAGACAACACACCAGGAACAGCATCCTCCTCCCTTATTGCCAATAATTGCCTCTTTCTCAGAACGGAGCAACATCTGCCAAGATCACAGGCATACAGAACATGGACTCTGGAAGTTACAGAGTAGATTAAAAGGCCCTGAATTTACAGAAGTAATAAGGAACTGCATAGGGCTTTGTTGAAGATGCAGGGGTCACAGTTCACAGGATAATTTACCTGAGCTGTTCCAACCATTCTGGCATTAGCCAGAGACTTGCACTTCAGCAGCTGATACAGCCAAAAAGACTGGCTTTATCTTAAGGTAAAACCTCTTTATTCTGCATACAGTGACTAAAGGGCAGGCTGCATGGACTCTCAGGTTTGAGAGACAAAAGACTGGCCTCGCTCAGGAAGAGCTGCTGAAGGGTGGACCTTTCTTCTAGGAGTTACCATATCAGAATCATGAGAAAACAAAGCTGACATCTTGAAAATTTCCAAGCAATACACACATCCTGGGAGGGTCTCAGAAAGGATGTTCCTGGTTTCCTGTAGCGACAGTGGTATCTGAGCAGGCACCAGAGGGCATGTCAGTGTGGCAGGAAGCCCCAGTCTGAGGACAGGATAAGGCAAAGAAAGGCTGGCAAAGAGCTGTGCCGACACAATAATGCTTCCCAAATCAGGGAGGGGGAATCATGCATGTTCATGAGCTTAGATCTCCTCACTCTCCAATCATCTGGTAATATATCTAGCAGGTATAAGAAGCATTTAGGAGCGTATAGGAACAGGTATATGTGTTCATTTAAGAATCATTAACTAAGCCTAGGAATCAAGAGCAAGCAGCCATACATGAGAAGCAGCAGCAGTGAATGATTTGCTTTGCTAAGTCAAAAAAAGAAGCAAGGAATTGTTCCTGGCAAATACAAGCCAACACATGATCTACTGACAATCAGCATCTCCTTCCTCTCAAGTCACCCTACAGAGTTCGTCACTTGAACTTATTCCTTAAAATAAAAATAACAGTATTTAAGGACCTTACTAATTGGCACCTGATATGTTTTTGAAACTTGGGTGGGGTAAACACAAAGGTTGACTTTATTTTGGTAAGTACTTCTTATCCTAAAAGAAGTTCTTTCATGTGCAACGTTTGACAAACAAATTTAGATACCGCTTTAATATTTAAAAGGAAGTATTCTCAGTTCAATGCTGAAAGCATCTGAAGATTCAGCTTCATGATTTATTAAACAAATCTTAAAAGGCCATGAACGTATTTTCACTGGAAGCAGCTGCTCTTAAGGCTACAGAACTAAAACTTACAGGATGCAAAACATGACATATTACCTCAGATTTCAACAGTAATGATCTAAATAATGCTATACTTTTTAAAACTTTTTTTTCTATCAACTGCAAGACAAAATGACGATCTTTCTGAATCATTGCTTTCTACTTAGCCATAATGAACAGAAGTCCACCCCACGAACACAAAAATGCCATTATATACAGAAAATAAGAATCAAAGGAACAATGATCAGAAGCCTTACCTAAGACTTATCAAATTTGAAGTAAAAAAAATAACATCTTGATGTCTTGGTTATGGTTTATTCTTTCTGAATAAAAACTTGAGAAAGAATTACAGGGCAAACAATTGAGAGAGAATGATGGATCCACTCTCTTGGTTAAAAAAATAATTCCCTTTAATCCTTAACTTGGCCCTAGAGGATTCAAATTACAGCCATTTTATTTTGTTTTGGTTTGGGTTTTTTTGGTTTTTTGGCAGTACTTTAACCTAGCCTAACACTGCTACATTACATTCCTTTATCACAGAAACTGAAGCCAGAAATTAATGATTTACCACAATCTGGGAAATCAAACCAAACAATATTTGGTACCATTAAGTTAAATTCAAGAATTTAAGAACCTTGTCAGTTTCCACACCTGAATTTACCATTTAATTAATAAACAATCCTTCAAGTATAGATATTAAGACAAAAACATGAGGTTGCATTGTACAATACGTGGTCATATTTCTGGATGTAGATATAGACATAGGTTATTATTCATACTTCGACATTGTGCAATTCCACAGTTCTTGATACATCTGTGCCAAGTCACCTTTAAATGTGGTATTAATTGCAGATTAATTGAAGACACTAGATAATATTTTTAGGAATGGATTATGCATTATGTTTGTAAATTCAGTTTAAAAGAATACTTAAGTAAATTTTCCCTGTATAAATACTTCAGTAAACCATTAACTCTCTCCAAACACCAACCATTATGTTGATTCCAACACTGCAAATAAAACCAGTAGGAGTCATAGACCAGGTTGGAAACTACTAGAGAAATATTTTTCTGCAGTTTCTTTAGGTTCTTTTATATTGTTTTGTTGGGTTTTTTTAATTGCACAGAAATTCAGTGATCTTTTTCAGAGTTATGAATGTTCAGCTGAAAGTCTTTGCAAAAAATTTACTTCCAACTTATCTCAAGAGTAACTACATGCCACCTACAGCTGTGTTTCTAAGGTATTTGTTATTTTTCTATTAGAGTGGAAATCTTTGTAATGAAAGGAATGAAAATTTATAGAAGACTAGAAGAGCAAAACTGATTTATATCTTCTTGACTCTCACACTATAAACCTAAATCCTGTCTCAAAGTAATCCTGTCTTCAGAAGAAATTCTGACAAACACACTTGACTGACATATGCTATGCCTGAAGTGTTCAGCTAATTTGATAGTTTTGCAAAAATAAACCTTTGCATTATTGTAATTACTGTCTAAATTGAACTGTGACCTTTTTATAGCCTATCTTCTTTCACAAAAAGAAGCCTATAAGCTTATTCACCTGAGACTATATTCTATAACTATGACCACAGCTGAACTTTTATGTATTTGTAGATATGCTTTTCCTGTTGTTTAAATGACTACATTTGCAATTTCAGAAGCATCTCAAAAAACCATTATTCCTCTTCTAGTTAACAGTACTTCATATTGAAGTGGTCTCACTACTTTATGATTAGTTTGATAAAAGTGTATTTTAATTGGATTTGATTCCTTCCTCTCAGAGTAACAAATTGGTTCCCTATCAGGACAGCTCCTCCTCTGACATTGCAAGAACCATAAACATCAAGTGAAAAAGGCATAATTCCTCATTTTACTTCATTTTCGGATTTTTTCCAATTTATATTTAAACTCTGGATCAGTTTCAGAGTCTCTCTAAACTCAAGCTGTTCCAAATGACCAGCACAGAGCTTTCCAAGAAGAAGCCACCTCAGAAATGTAACTTTAAAAAGTGTCACCAATTCAACCCCTCCACCTTTCTGAGGACGGCCAGGAGAAAAGGCACTTCTAACATGTTAGCATCACTTTTCTACAGAGTGGGGAAATAGAAACATGCCCCTCAAGCCAGGCCAGCACAGGTTGCTCATTCCATATTTGTTTTTTCCCCACTACTGAACAGGTTCTACATTATGAACCCAACACATCTAAAGCCTGAAATCATTACAGTTCAAACAAAAAGTAGTTTTCTGAAGTCTATTGAGTACTTCTGCAGATAAAAACTGACAAGAGGCAATAGCAAGGCCATTCAGCTATTAAATGCAAAAGTGCTGGCAACTGCACCTCCCATCAGCATCCCTTCCAGTCTTACCTGGTAGATATCAGAAAGGCTGCTGCTTCCTGAATCACTAGTGATGCTACATCCTGAGTGACTAGATGAAACGTGGGTCACCTGTGGGTGGAGACTGTCAGTAAGGTGCAGCTTTGTGAAATCTGCAGGAAGCTATAGGTGGAGCAGAAAAAGCATCATTACAATTTGAGGGAGATACACAGCAAAATTAATTCAGATCATATATGTCACACTTTACTCTCTGCCAGTACCAACTATTTAAGAAAACCACTAGGGCTTGAGAATGCAGCATAAAAATTTTGAGTTATGCAGCTTTTTTAACTCATGCAGAGGTCAGCAAAATAACACTAAATTGTTGCAAATATAAGAGATTTAAGAAAAACATGTATCTGAGGACAAATATTAGTGAAGCAATATGCCAAAACTCTTCAGTAGCTTGCTATGGGGCTTGGAAAGAATTAAAATGCATATTGTGCTACTTCCAAAATCAATGGTTTCCTGCAGGATGGGAATTAACAAGGGAGTAAAGTCACATACTTTTAAAAATCAACAAGCACTGCTCTGGATCTGGTAAACTCTTGTTTCTCAAGTTGACAAAGTACATTAGAGACAAGGAAAATCCAAGTCACTGAGCTATCCATTATACTTTGAGCCAAATAATATGACAGCAAATAGGAAATGTGGGAAGACTGATACAATTACAAAGCACTATAATCCTGAAATTAGTTTGCTCACATGCAGTGCTGAAGAATGAATTGAGACAGTATATTTGATCATTTAACAATCATTCACCAAGATTTGTGATGTATATTTCCACTATTGCTTTATGCCCACAGCTCTCATGAAAATCTTTAAGAACTGTACACATTTCCAGACTGCAGAAAGTGAACTTTGATAAAGTAAAATATTTACTGTCTGAAGAAATATTTAAATGCTATTTCAGGGGCAAATTACTCTTCTCCCCACAAAGCCCTCATGCCACAGCTAGCTAACAAAAGCATGTAAATGTATCTATTTTGGGGTGCAATAAATTCTTCAATAATTAAAACTAAAAATCTTTGTTCATTAGTTTTGTTTCAACTCAGACAAGGCAGATACTCTCATCTCTAAGGAGCTATGTTTGTATGAAAAATGTCACATGCAGTGTGTCAATCCATGTCAATTTTGAATGCCACCTTGGCGCTCATTCTCCCTGGATGGAAATGGAAATAAGATCTCATTCAGCACTGAGAGAGAATAAGCCAATCAGTATAAAAGGTTAGGGAGAAAAAGTCAACTCCAAGTAACAAGAGAGCATGCTTGAAAAAATTATTAGCTTTATACAGCTAAAGATACTGAATGATTTTACTGCTGTTTGCCTTGTTTAGTTCTGTTTATGGAACATGCCCTGAAAGAACCTTGGCTTTAGGATTTGCAGTGAAATTACAGACAACTGCAAACCTTAGTCTTATTTCAACTGACTGGCATTTCCTATTCTAATACATCTGAAAAGGATTTCTTCATTATGACAGAATGACTGCATCAGTGATAGCAAAAATGGCTACATTTTAAATAATTCTTTCCTAGTATTTTACCAGAAAGAGGGGCTAAAACCAGCAACCAAATATTAATAATCCTAAAAAGCTACAGTAAGCCCAGAGCTAGATTTGATCTTCATCAACAAAGAAAAGGCAATTAAGAAAAGCAATACTCTAATACACACAGCCATGAATGCTGCCTCCAGAAAAATCTAGTTATGCTCACTACTGTTAATGAAGTATCATAAGGAGAAAATACAGCATTAGAGAGTGTGTTATAGTGTCTGTTGTCTTTGCTACTTCACTTTTTAATCTGTAAGTTTGAATTATCACATAATGGAACCATATATACTGATATTCAGGCCACTATGCAGGTTTTTTAAAATCATTTTTGAGCCATTCTGCAACTATATATTCCATAGGTAGAATGCAAGAGAAATGAACTGCCACAGCTTTTGTAATGTGTTGCTGACTACTTCTCAAAGTAGGGTCTCTCATAATTGAAGCAGTCTACCTTTGTTTCAAAGTAGAAATCCTGTATATTATTGTAAGATACAAGCACAAATCATCTAAGATTTACACATTTAATGATAACTTACACAGATACATTTTGAGAGTTTTACCTTTTATAAAGCAGTAACTATTGCAATCCCAAATAAATACTAACTCCATAGGGAATTGTATATGAACACAATGTGGCACCCCACCAAACATGTTCAATTTTATAATGCCCTGCAAATATCTCCATGTCATTAACAACAGCATTTATTTTTTATCAATGCACTAAAAATTTTAAAGAACCTTTCATCAAAGCAAATCCAGTTAGTATGTTAAAAAGTGAAATCAAGCTATGTTTAATGCAATGATTGCAACTCAGTGTTTTAAATGAACAGCGAGGATTTATGTTTCGGTACTGCACAGGCAAAAGGAAGAAGCAGGGGATTCCACAGTAACTGATGGAATACACAGCAAATAAAAGCAAGCTTTCTGAATCTTTTTGGCTGTAGACAATCAGCTGAATGCTTGGTGATTGCTGGTTTCACAGTAACTCCTCAAGTCAAAGCCATGCTGCATGAACTGGACTTGCCAAGTGGTGACAGAAGATCAGAAGCAGGCATTTTTCTTTAGGCAGCCTAACTAGTCACTTTGATCCTAATCAAATAGGACTATTTACAAGCAGAAAGCACATGCTCACATCTTTGCAGAACACTACATCTCTGTGCTACATGCCCAAGAGCAGAATCCACTTCAACTGCCCTACCCCCCAAAGTTAGAGAGAGGTGAGAGACTGCATGAAGGAAAGAATAAAATACAAAAATTAAATAAACTGAAACATTTAAACTGTAAACTCAATGAAAAATGTGTATGAGAAATACACATCTTTCTACTTTAGTCACATATTGCTGTTTAAAATATTTAAAATTTGCATTGTACACAATGGAGAAAAACATAAAGTACTGATGACAATGAAAATCCACACCTGCTTAAGTCTTACATGCAAGTGTGGTGGGCATGACACCAGATACCCACCACAGCCACTCTGTCACTTTCCTCAGCTGGACAGGAGAGAGCAAATACAATGAAAGCTCATGGGTAAGGACAAGGAAAGATCAATTCCCTGTTACTGTCATGGGCAAAACAGACCCAATTTGGGAACAAATTAATTTAATTTATTATCAATAGGATAATGAGAAAAAACCCAAATCTTAATGCTTTCCTCCCACCCTTCCCATCTTTCTAGGCTTGACTTCACTCACAAGTTCTCTACCTCCTCCCTTGCAGTGGAGTGGAGGGGCAGGGAATGGGGGCTGTGGTCAGTTCACCTCACATTGCTTCTACTGCTCCTCCCTCCTTGGGTGGAGGACTCTCACACTCTTCTCATTCCAAAGGAGGCAGTTCTCCATTATCATCTTCAAAGTGAGCCCTTTCCATGGGCTGCAGTACTTCACAAATTGCTCTGGTGTGGGTCCCCTCTGGGGTCACAAGTCCTGCCACTAAACCTGTTCCAGTGTGAGCTCCTCTCTCCACAGGGTCACAGATCTCACCAGGAGCCTGCTACAGCATGGGCTTTCCACAGGCATGCACCTGCTCTGGTGTGGGTGTCCTCCAAAGGCTGCAGGTGGATCTGTACTTCCCTGGGGATCAACACAAGCTGCACAGGTACAGCTGCCTCACCAAGATCTGCACCACAGGCTGGGTAATCTCTGCTGGGGCACCCAAGGCACCTCCTGCCCCTCCTTCTGCTCTGACCTTGGTGTCTGCAGGGCTGTTCCTGTCACACTCTCACTCCTCTCTTCTGTGGCTGCAATTGCACAGATTGTGTTCTCCCCTCAGCCCCTTTCTTAACTGTGTTATCCCAGAGGTGCTACCATCCATCACTGACGAGTTCAGCCTTGGCCAGTGGCAGGTCCATCTTGGCACCAGCTGGCTTTGTCTCCATCAGACGTGGGGAAGCTTCTGGCAGCTTCTCACAGAAGCCAACCCCGTGGCCCCACACTACCAACATCCTGCCACACAAACCCAATACCAGTCAAACCTTTTTTTCCTGGAGCACAACATTTGGTAAATGTTTTTCAGTTGAGCAGAACAAGGACAAAATGCAACATTCAACAACCAGCAAAAAGCTGTCTACCCCAAACCAGGATATTTACATCCAATTTCTTACTTGCAGTGGAACATGATTAGAGAGTAACATCATGAAACCATGCTATTATAAGTCAGTGAAAAAATTTGCTAGGAACCATCTCCGGGCCGTTAACTTCAGGACAATAGATATGTTTGCTGTGCTACTGAATATCACTTTATTACTAAACTATTATAAGCACTCTGTGCTTGTATTGAGCTATCGTTCCATTCTATAGTTTAGTACTGACTTTAGTATTTAGTGTAACAGTAAAAAGAAAAGTTTTGAAGCACATACTGGCTAGATCTAGCACATGTTTTATCCACCAGGCCATAAGCAGTATGAGAAAGCCTAAGGACCAACCCCCTGCCTCAGAAACATCACCCATCACAGACTGACACAACCACAAATGGTGTCAGAACTGAATTCTCACTTTTATCTTGTTTTCCATTTCCATTAAATGACGACTAGTTTTAAGAAGTCATTCAAAGCAATAAGGATCAAAAGCAACTTGTATATTTTACATAACAAGCACCACACTTAAGTCCAGTTTTGCTGAAGCCAACACCTACAATACTTCTTAATTTCATTATTGAACACTTTTAGTCATACCATCAGAAGGAACTGCACACAGAGTAAAAACGTAGCAGGGTAATTTAGAAAACTTAATGCATGATTTGTTCTTAAGTAAATATAGTTTCAAAACACAGTATATATATACTAATTTAAATAATTAATAATCATTAAAAAGGTCAGAAACTGTCCTGATAACCTAGTCTCAAGCTCAACCTTTGTAAGTGACAAACATTAAGGTGATATATGCATAGCTCTAATCACGTGTAACAGGGACTAAAGTTTCTAGTACAAACCATGACCTGCTAAAGTAGTTACACTTAGCCCTAATTTGACAGAGGTGAAAACAGATTTTCTATTTATAATGTAGCTCTTAATACACAAGTATACCTACATACACACACACATTTATACAGATTGTACACATGGATAGAAACCAGAGTAAAAACAATACGTCTAGGAACTCTCAATTTTTACTTCTTGAAAACCCTAAACCAAAAGAAAACTTAAACAACTATGTGAAACTATCTTAAGGGCAAAGACATATATCCATTTACAACCGTACAATACTGTAAACCCTATCACATCTTCCTATCTTAAAAGCATCATTTTATTACTTCCACCCTCAAAGTGAGTCACTGTGTTATGCATGCAAAACTAACAATTACTTTGCTCTGAATATGTTCCTCCTATTTTAGGAACATCATTATTTTCTCCTACCCTACAGCATGCCTTTCATTATAACAAAAGATATCTTCTACTCAAGGAATCACTGGACTTACCTACGAATATTTACGAATATATATTAAAAAAAAATTAAATAAGTTTTGGAAATGTTCACTAGACAAGAAATGAAAATCCTTGGATACAGCATAAAAATGTATGAGAACAGCCAAAAAATAAGTGAAATTATACCAAAACATTTTCTTTCTTTAAACAGTATTTTTGGTGGTTTTTTGGGTTTATTTTAGGTTTTGTTGGTTATTTTATTTGGAGTTTTATTTTTTTAAATGCAGTTATATGTGAAAACAAGTATAAATGCAACAACATGAATATAAACACAAGAATGCAATCTTAAATTACCAGACAAATTCTGGTTGGAAAGCTTCAATATACCACTCATTTTAAGGCAAACATATCAGCAAGCCTTTTATAAACAAGGTCTTCTACTGAAGACTGCTCAGCACTTTATGAAAGATTTATAAAGCCTGCAAAGTGACTGAAGTACATCTGCAAAGAAGATGGGATTAAAGAGAGCAAAGGTGTAACATTCTGTTATGCAATTCCCAATGAATGATTTTATATGTAATTAAGCGCCACTGAGACAGGCTAAGCAAGCAGACACAAACTATCACCTTGATAGCCTCAATTTCCACTTTCTGAAATTAAAGAAATGCAAGCAAGTACTGATTCTTCAACCTCCAAACACATGCATCTGAACACTTATTCGACAGCAGCTCCTTACTAATAAAATAATAAAAGCTACTATACAATAAAAGCCACCATAATAATAATCTTTTAAAAAAAGTTTTTTATTCCTTTTATAGATGACACACTTAGTAACACAAATCTTAGTAAGTAAACTACAACAGACTTATTTTGGGATTCTCGGGGGATTTTTATGGAGAGAGAACAACAGCAGGCAAACAAAAGCAACACTGTGCCCTAGTCTTTCTCATTATTTTTTCCCCACCCAAGACAGAAATCCTAAAATTTTTATTGCACTACAAAAGTGTAGATCACAAAGGCAGTATTCTTCAGTATCCTATAAAATTATTAACATTTAATTTCAATATTTTGTACAAACATTTTTATATTAAATTTTTGTACATCTGTTGTATTTTGTATTTTAAAGCTATGTCCACATTTATGGTATTTAATAAGACAAGGAAGAAATATTTGTAATAATGCTAGGGATTCATCAACATGCTATTTCAACATAATTCTTTCACTAACCAAGAGAGACATCAAGGAAAACATTTTTATGGTTGAGTGATTTTAAACACAGCAGTCAATGTAAGTAATTACAGAATAATAAAGTAATTTCTATTGATTCTGTCTCCAGACCTGATGCAGGCTGACATGTCCATGCAGAGTTAAATTTAAACTAAAAGTGTAAACTATATACAATTAAAATTAGGATGCAATTCCCAGGGAAGCAGCATTTCCTTGCACCTAGGGGTGGAAAAGATTGAGAAGCTTCTATACATTTTCTATGAAAACTTCTGCAAGGCCTAAATAAAAACCTCCTGACTTGAATTATGTATTCTGTATAATCATTCACCTTACACAACAATACCTCATGTATTTTCAATCTCCAAAGTTTACTCGAATAGACATCCTTCTGTGAAACTTCAGAGAGACCTACTCTTAAGAATGTTCCTCATCTTGAATCCACAGGATACAACTTATGTTCTGAAAACATTGCCTGTAGATACTATTGCTGTTAAGCAGTTGTTTGTATACAAAACCCACAGCAGAACACCTCTAACAAAAAAATCAATCCAAACAAAAAACAAAAGGAAGGAAAGAAAAGCATTATAAGGACCTTTCATAACAAGCTCTTAATTCTTTTATCCACTGATATTTTGCTATAGCTAGCCTCCCAAAAAAACTCTTCAGAGGTTCAAGTGAATGCAATGTGGGCTGCTGGTCTCAGGGAGACAGTGAGAGAGAGTGAATGCACAGGAACTTCATTTTGCTTCTATTACAAAACACACAGTGACTGCCACTAACTGCACATCTCATAGCTCTCAGCAGCTAATCCTATGAGCACTTCATGCCTTGAATCCTTTACTTGAAGGATTATTGACTTCTGCAGAGAGACAGGGGTGGTAAAATTTAAATGGGTGTCTGGGGAATGAAGAAAAACCTCTCAGAAGCAACTCTTTTTAAAGGAAAAGTAAGAAATGCATCACTGAAACACATACATTCTTATTTCATTTAACTACCTTCTCTGTTGTATGTCTGAATGTGTTAGCAGTTGTTCTTCCCTTTGGAAGTATTTGAATCAAAGTTTCAATGCAGCATTTCATATTCAAAATTGTCTTCTTCAGAAAACCTGGCATAAAGACTATTCCTTCAGGAAACACTAATATCAGTTTATTGGCAACAGCTCAAATTAAGTGGGGGAAAAAAGAAAAACTGTTTTATACAGCTGTTTACAGTGCCAGTGAATCCCCAAATACAAAAGAAAAAACAGCAGGATGGATTTGAACTGAATCATGCTAAACTAAATTAATAATGCTTAAAAAAATTCTGAAGTTTTTCTCAGATTTCTGGAAATCCAAACTCATTTATAACATATTTACAATGAACAGAATAAATTTGCAAAGTCAAAATACTTTTATTCAGCATTTACTCAGAAGCCTGTCTCAGAAAATAACAGGTAAAAGTGGAACTTCTTCATTGGTGAATAAAGGATAATTCAGTACTTTTAAAATAAGAACTTTGGTTTTAAAGTTAGAGCAGTTCTGCTGCGGGTATCAAGCTAAAAAGACTGTTCTACAACTCTTTTGACTCTGCATATACATTTAAGAACTGACGACAACTCTTCGACATCCTTAACCACATGTAGAAAGCTGGTCTGATAATTTCTGTTCCAAACAGTGCAATGGAAGTTAAACCTTCCAGAAGAGAGGTAAATAGGATTTTCAAATTTCGAAGTATCTTTTTGTGTGTGTGTGTGTGTGTGTATGTGTGCTTGTTTGGGTTTTTTGTTAAGCGTCTGGTATTTTATTAATTTTGATTGCTTTATTTCATAAAGTGAGCAGATTTAGGTCAAATCCTATTCTCAGTCACTTTGGACTACTGTGAGTAGCAGAATCTCTGTTCCAGTGTGTTACGTCTGCATATGCATATGATAGGAGTCCCTATTCCATAGGGACACAGCCTATCACTCCTGGTAGCACCCTGCTGCCCCACCAAGCACTTGCATTTAAGAATCCTGACAGAGCCTGCACAGCCCACACCCTCCCACAAACTAACAGCTTCCCAATAACACTGAATAAAACTGGGAAGGGAATTCAGCTTGTGCAAATCCACATAATGAAAACCAACAAGCAGGGACAGGCACTCACTGATGGCTGCTTTTTAGGTTGAAGGAAAGACTGTTCTGAGGCATTTCAATTGACTTCTGAAATATCTCTAGGGAAAGAGTAGAAAACTGAGCTCAATCACTGAACTTCTGTAAAGGCTCCCCATTATTTGATATACATGGACGAGAAAATAATAAAGCTTGGCTTTGCAGAGATCTCTCTCTTGGGAATAAGTGATTTTCTTACTAAGAAAATGCATGCTTCCATTGATGTTTTTCCCACAGTAAGTATTTCTAAATATTTCCTTTTGTGGCTGTTTGGGTGCTTAATATGCTGAGAACTACTGCTGGGCTGGAAACGAAACGGCCCACTTTCAGGGCTTTTGGAGGCTTGGAAGGTTAAATTTTGAACTCTTTGGCCTATTACAAGTAACTGTGGGAGAGGAAGGAACAGAGAACTTGGTCACAAACTTTGTTTCCACAGGAAACCAGACAAAAGATTCATGCCTAGGGAAATAAAAGCAAAAAAAGTTCAAGAACACTTTATGTGGGCACATATGTTTACAGGAAATGTTAATTCAAACATCTTCAAGGAAGATGCCTTAAATCCTGTAGAATATTTTAAATAAATAGTAGAATGCTTGTGTATACCTTATATACAGACTCATTTTGGATTACTTACACAGCAGTCTCACAAGTGGACATGGGGGATGCTAAAAAGCAATTACACCAGCAGGGGTAAAAATGAGGGCACCTGAATCTAGATTTTATTTTCAGCTTTGAAGTACCACTCAGAATTGAAAACCACAACAGAAAATTAAAGAGTTTAGCCCAAAGGTGAAAATATATTATCCTGGGCACATCTTAAATGGTTAAAGGAAAGACCTATGAAATGCCTACAGTTCCAAGTGCTGATGCCTCCCCATCAGTAGGCTATTCTTACACCACACTATATGTTTGTGGTGGGATTTTTTACACCTGATATCACAGAATACTTCACAATTACAGCATTCTAGCCACTCTAACAAAGCTTAGCGACGTTTTTCAAACGTTCATGAAGTGATATCTCAGTTTTAAACCAAAGCCATTCAATTTGAACTACTGCACTTCAATACTGAACTACATCACTGAATTTTACTGCATTGAGCTAACTTTAAAAGAAAAGTTAACTGATTCTAGAATAAAGAAAAATAAATTAAGGGCTACTCAGGTAATTGTAATTTTTTAAAAAATGAGATATGAAAAGATGAATATACAAAATATCTTAGAACTCCCCACTTTCCAAATGGAGGAAAAAAACTGTTGGCATCACTGTGCAAAAAGACACTGTTGATACAAGAGGTGAGCAGTAGGAAGAGATGTGAAATCACACACTGGAAAACAAAAACCAACAACCTGGGAAATTCCCTGTCAGAAATGACTGTGAAAAAGTTTCCATGTATCAGCTGACCAGAAGGTGACTGAATTGTTCAGGTGATGCAGCAGAAGGAGAACCCAATATGATCACAGCATGCACCCTCCAGAAATACAGTTCTGGGCTCTTCTCCACGACCCCAGCAGAGACCTTATTTGGAAATGCTGCACACATTCCCAGCTGTGTGTTTTAAATAAAGATGGCTTAAAGCCATACACATACATAGAGTCAGAAAAAAACTATCAGGATTATGAGAAGAAGAAAAAATAATACTTGACAAAGTGCAGGAAGAGCACAGCTTTTTCAGCTCATACTGAGAGAATGATCACAATGCAGAAATAGAAAGGAGGAAAAAGAAAAATTTCCAGTAAAAGGCAATGCAGGTGTAAAGCCTAATGAGCAGGAAGCTGAAAGAAGGCTGCTATCTAATGAACCACAGAGATTCTCCAAACCAGACTCCACAGGAGCTGTGGTAGAGAAGGCTTTCAAACTGAAGCAAGGCAGTTATGAGTGTGCTGCACAAGTTTGTAATGGCAGTGACCCAGAAAAACCTTTCCAGATCCATGTCACTCATCCAAGCAGAAAAATCTGAAGTGAACCTGTTGTTTAATATACTTACTGTTCAGAAGCAGACTAACCAATGGAGGAAGGAAAAAGACAAAACCCAACGTGTCTAACATAAAAACATTTTGGATTTTCTTATTGGTAGCTTCTTAGTAACACCTAAGTACTCTGTATACCTCCAAAGAAAACTTTTGTTAAAAGACATAAATATTTAAGGAGCTCCTGTGCACATACATAAAAACTGTCTCTATAAAATACCATATTAATTGAAAGAAATTTGATGAAAATTTAAAGAGAGGCATGACTATTCACAAGCAATTAAATGGAAATTTTGTTTGAAGTCTGACGGCTGCAGCCATGTCAATGCCACCCTTGGAGTTTTAAGTAAAGGATTATCTTTGCTTTAGAGTATCAAGGAATAATTGTTCAGGAGAAAAGTGGGCAGAAGTTCCCACTTTTTTCCTTGTCTGACAATGAAAGTTGCACACTTCTGCTTCACCACAAACAAAAAAAAAAGAACACAAAGAATTGCAATTTTACAAATAACACACAAGTGGACATCAAAGCCCTTGCTAAAGCTTGTTTTTCCAAATATTCTGATTGTAGCATTTTTTAATATAAAGCAAAAATGTATATTGCCATAATCACTAGTCTTAGCTTGGTAATTGCGCAATATTGAGCATTTAAAAAACAAAGTTACAGAATTTTTTTTAAAAGCTGGACAATTACAAGGCAATTATTTTGATTGAAAATGAGAATGATGTTATTTTCACAGGTGAATTTCAAAAGAAAGATTGCTTTAAAAAACTTAAGTCTGTAGATAATACTTCTGAGACCAATGCAAAGAGTAAAAATATTTCGTATTTGCATTACAGATAGTATAGGTAATCTTCCTATTTTTCTGGCTAACAAAGAAATAGTACAGTAACAAGATAAAATATTTTTTAATGACAAGCATCTCCCTTTATACATGACTAATATTGCAAAATCTTCAAATAGTATGATTTTACTATAATTTTTTAAATGCTATACTAACGACTCCTAGTCATTACTTATTTTATGAGTTTTACAAGTGCAAATATTCTCATGCCATGGCAATACAACAGCGAGTGTTGCTGTAACACCCCAAGCTTTGCTTGGTACTTTATTTTACACTTTTCCTCAGCTGGTAGTCAAAGAAAATTATTTAAAATATTTTACAGTGACACAAGCTTTTAAAACTGTATGTGCCATCATGCATTCCTAATACCTCTATAGTTTCTACTCTGTCACAAAGAGTAAGATTCCAACTTCTATGAATTACTACAACTATTTATTACTTTGGGCAAAAGACTTAATAGTGTGTGCTCACTGTGACCATAGGAAGGGAAAAAGTAAAGGATCATTTTTCTTCCTTTCATCAAGGAGCATTTAGCAAGTGCTAAGGTGGTCTCAATTCTGGAGCACAATGCAGCAACAACTGAGCAGAGCCATTTACACATATCAACACAGAAACATCTTTTACAGTAACAAAATCTGCAGTAAATTTTGAAACCGCTTGCAGAGCTTTTCTTTGTAGTCCAAGCAATATTTACTCAAAACTGTAATATCTAAGTTTCATTCTAAATTTCATTAGCCTCCCACCTTGGGTTTTTTTTAATTGCCTAATTTTCACAAACATCCACAACTACATTATAAGATAAGCAAAACAACAAGGTCCCATATGGAGCCTGTTATAATCAAGGCTGCTTTAGAGTATGCAGACATTGTCAATTGAAGCACCAAGGTATTCTGCTTATAATGCTGACATTCATATGTGACTTTCAGAAATTTATCTATTTGTGTCTGTGCAGGTGTGCACACAGAGTTTAAATCATCCTGTATGGTCCTGCCTTCCGTCAACAGCATCCTAAAAACATAATCCATGTAACAACTTACATACTCGACTGACACCATGAAATATTTCAGTGGTGCTTACTTAGGAAGAGATTTTTACATCACAGATTGCCAAGCTGCAGAAAATTAAGCAGCACAGAAATCAGGTTGAGATACCAAGACCAGTAACTGCAGCCCATTCTACAAACACAAGCAAGAGCACAGCCCAGCTCCCATCTTTTTTCTCCCATCTACCAGAAAACTTTGGAGTAGTGTGTGCATTTACACAGTCAAGAAGTGTGCATTTACATCAAGTACTGCATTAGGTCACCTTGCAACAACCAGTTAATGTGAGAGCCAAACCAACTGCACATTTACAACAGCACTAAAATGGTAGTAGTTGTTTGCTCTAACACATGGTGCAAGAGATTTAGAAAGTTACTTTCATAAAAGTGGTAGATATTTTAGTCATTACTACATCAAGCATGGTATCTGTGGATGCTTAACTGAATAAAACCCCAGTTGGAACACTGAGCCTCCACTTTAAAAAAACTTCTAAAAATAATCATGGTACTCAAACTCAGGAATTCCTAAGTTTAGTTTTCCCTGGGTACCATCATCACAGAAGGAATACTAATATACAATACTAATGGAAGTTGCAGGTGTAGGAGTGACATTTAACTGCCTAAACAACCTCTTCCTTTAACAGGAAGTAAGTAGATAACTAGGTTTGCTATATCCTACGGCTGACATGCATGCCACTGTTTGGGAAACTCCACATTAGTAACCATTTATTTAGGAAAAGCAGCTGTATTCAGGGACCTTTGAAAATATCTGCTAAATGGAAAATTCTAAAAATCCTTTGCCCTGATGGGCAAGAAGTCACTAATCTTCTCACAAGATACAAAAAACAGCAGCCCAAAACCAAAATTTAAAAACAAACATAAAATTACAACAATGACACACACACAAAAAACCCCCAACAACAGTATCATCAACTGTTGAGAACCTACGGATTTGAAAATGAGCAAGACTTAATTCCCAGAGGACTGAAATTCCCAGAATCAGACCACAGGAAGTATTTGCAGAAGTCATACACCAACAGACAAGGAGAGGTACACTTAGCATACCGACTTCCACAGTTATTAAAAGAAACTAACACTGTTCTCATTTTAGTTTGGTTTTCAGTCTGCTCCTACAGCTGTGAACAACTTCAGTTTTAAAATAAAATATGAGTCTTCTCTGCTGCTTTAAAAAAAAAATCCAGTGAACAATCATTTCCAGACACAGAGTTAATTATTTAAGTAGCACATTTTACTAAAGCACCAAAATTCATAAATTCATGCATTTTCCTTTTCCTCCTGGTTCCTTAAAAGTGAGGACAACATTCTATATTTATGTGTATTTAAAACAAAATCCTCCTATAGTCAGCTACTTATTCAAAGGTCAGAAAAACTAGCTGAAAATCCACTGGTGATGCAGGTCAAGGCTGAAAAGGCAAGTGAGACACATCCAAGCCTAACATCTGAGTTTTCCTGAGCAACCTAGCAGAGAAAAGAGGTTCTGCTTGCCAAGAATTTGGAAAATATAGGTTTCTTTTTTCCCTAGCTTGTTATCAGAAATACAGTAAGATTTAGAGGTCAAGCTGTACTTTGACTGGTGAAACAGCACAGGCAAAGAGTGCTTGAAGAGCCTTTATTTAGCTCCTTACATGTAAGGAAAAAACCAAACAACCCCCCACAAAAAAACCCCAAACCCAAGCAAACAAAAGAAACCCAAAACCAACCAAACAAAAACCTCAAACCAACAAATAAACAACAACAAAAAAGCAAACCAACCAACAAACAAAAAAAAATACCACCAAAAAACCCTCAACAAATGAAGAGCACAAAGAACTTACTTTGGCTATAATGAGAACAGGGCTGATGGTTCAGCAAACCTAGGATATAGCTAAAAAAGAAATAATTCCCAAAATTCAGTTTAAATTTCACAAAATCTAGAATGATTTTATTTTTTTTTTCAACCATGACCAAATACATTCAGGTACAATGTCTTTCCTCACCCTGTTTTCAAGCCATTAATCCCACTACCAGAAGCAAATGTATGGCCCAGTTCTGCACCCATGTTCTCTTTTTCAGGCCTTCCCATGCTCTTTCTAATCACCCTGCATTAGACCTTCCTGACATTCATGCAATTCCTACAGCATTTGGCAGGCTGGCAGGCACACAGCAGCAGATAGGCATTTAGGAAACAATGCTATGGATGCAGGCCTAAGAGCACAGCCCAGCTCCCATTCTTCTGGCTCTGCAGGAAGAGCAGCAGCAGGGAACAGTACGAGCCTATTTTTAACGATAAAACAAGCCAACATGACCACACACACAAAGGGAGACCCACAAAATAGAACAACCTCATTTCTGTGAAATCGTTCTTCAGAGGAGGAATAAAAGAAGAAAGCTTTAAACCAATTCCTCTTACTTGCAAGGTCACAGTTTGGAGTCAAGCTATAAAATAAGAAATCCTACCTAGTCTGTTTGTCCAAACAACCCAGCACACAGCACCTATGCTTGCAAGCGACAGGCTGCAGTCAGATAAAATGAGGCAATATTTATAGACTGAGTGAAAGAAATCCCAAGGTTTTTGACCATTGGGTTATTGTCTGGGTTTGCAGCATGGTTCCTGGCTGACCCTATGCCTCTGAAGATCAGGTAACCGCAAGAGGATGCATTACTGTCACCAAATGTTGGTATATGGTCGCCAGCCAAGCCTGGGACAGTTGAAACAAGTCACCCACAGGTGGAAAGCTACAGGGGCTTTCCTGTATGGAAATGGAGCTACATTTCATGCCTGCCACAGAATTTGTTAGCTTACTAACAGATCCTAAATGCACATAAAATGTAATACTTTGCTCTTCTCCACATTCTAAATCGCAAGCCTGCTTTTCCTGTATTTTGAAAAGCAACTGGCTCTTGATCCATGTTAAGAAGCTGGAACTGAAAGAGAAGGTGTTAAACCAGTTTGCATATTCCCAGTCCAAAGGAGAATTGTCATATCCATCTGCATTTAAGAGCTGAAGTGCCATGGAGGTATGCATATATCTGAGTGTAGAGTCACAATTGTTTTTGCATTCAAAGCAAAATCTTTTTGACATTTTGTCAAATGGTTCAGAGCTTTCTGCTGTTTACAGAAGTCACTAAAGTGGAATTCAGAAGACACGTAAGTAAAAATCAGAAAACCCATTTGAATTAAAGGAACGGCAGTCAAACTCCATATACCACAAAGGACAGGAACTATTGAAATTGTAGCAGATCAAATTATGTGATGCCTTTTTAAGGCATTCCAGACAGGCTTTGGAAGGAACATCATATTACTGGAGACATCAACTTGACTGCCTATAACTCAGGACTTGGGAAAGGCTAGAAAACTACTCAGTCCAAGCTGTGAGGTTTAGCAAGCTACTTCTCATTTAGGAAAATCCTCTTTCACTTTTCATGAAAAGGGAACTAAACATGCCAGGATTTTGTGTTCCAACATCTGCAATGGAGACCAGTGATTGCAGAAGAACCGATGGCCTTATTTTTAGCTTTTTGAGCAGCTTAAGGTTTAGGTCAAGTATAGAATGCCAGGTTAGCTGAATACCATGAAGTTGGTTCATGGCAGCAAGCTTCATATTTGCAGTGAGAGCAACTCAAAAAGACAAATATAGATAGCCTTTTGCCCAAAGGACCAACGTTCTTGCTAACGGAATTAATAGAATCTTGCAGTCTAGTAACCAAGTCCAGTGCCACGAGAGTAAATTACAAACAGCACACAAACAACACTTCCTGTCCTCCAGTTATTTCACCAAATGTTGTGAACCTTCATCTTTCCTGAGTGACAAATAAAATCAAATAAATTTAGGCAATAGCTCATCTCCATCCCTCCATCTCAGACTTATTAGGGACCAAGCAGCAGCACTGCTTGTGTCAGGTAGTATTATAATGTAAAGCTGTTTTTCTTCAACATCACCTACATAACACCAATGCAATCTGTTGTCCTTCATCTGTCCTTCTAGTATCCTTATACAAAACAGGGGGTTTGGAAGGAATGATAAACACTCCAATAAATTTTAGCTTCTGGGCACAGCATCAGCTTTCACAAGTAGCCCACTGAGCAGAGACCCCTTCAGCACAGTTTATTCTTCTCCTGGTTCCTAGCTGAATCATCACCATCTCAAAATGAACAGCAAAAAGAGTACTGGCAAGCTGACAAAATTGGAATAACCACCAACCATCCAATTCTGGGATACCATACAAGTGCCAGTAACATTTCTGTAACAGATTGATAGGTTAAGCACGCAGAGGTTAGAATCCTAAAAACATTGCAGAACTGCTGGAGTCATGCCACACTTCTCTTGCACTACAGCTACCACATTCTTAAACACAGCATTGAGAATGAAATGTGGTGGGTACAAGGTTCTTTGGTCAAGGGTAAATCTCAAGACATTAATATTTTATGTTTCTCAAATTCTTAATGTTAATCATATTTCTCAAACACTGGAAACACTGGTTCAGTACTAAACTCACTTGCACAACTCCTGAAATACCTTATCAAGCAGATTTTCTCTTTCTAGTAGTATTACTTCTATTAATTTCAAATTTTAGAAAAAGCTACCAAGAATGCATCAGTAATAGTAAATGAAAAGAATTAGCAGTCTGGTCATATATCTGCTGTTGCAATTAAGGCATCAAAAATAAAAACCAGACTTTAATAAAATAACCCTAAGATCCTGAAAATCTTGTCTCTATTTCAGTCAAGCAAAAATCACACCTCTGTGTATTCATTGAGGGATTAGTAAAATTAGCTCGGTTTTTCAAACATCAAAGATGCTGTTAAGGGCTAATTTGTAGCAATTTAAAGCCTAAAATACAAAAATTAATTAAAAAACATGCAAGATAATTTAAGAAAAACAAACTTTTAATAAGCTTAAAAAAATTATACTTAAGAGTTTCCAGCACCAATGATCCCAGAGTGCTGATGGTCTGAACATAACCTGAAAGTTTATGCACTTCAAGTTTGGAATTTAGAAATCATAGTTCCTAATGCTCATACTCTTAAATCATTCTGTTATCTCTTGATATTTCATTGATTTTGCAGACCACCTGTAAAATTATCAGGCAGAGAAGTATTTTGCAGATAAGCTTCAGGTTATGTCAGCAGCAGAATACAGAACACAAGAGACCTCCCCTCACTTTTGCTGCTGGAGTAGTACCAGCAGCAATCACGACTGCAGAACAAAGCAGCACAACTCACAGCATTTTCTAATCCTCTTACAAGCTACATGATTCTTTACGTATCATTGAGATCCCCTGCCCTTGATAATTAAAAATAAAATTTCCCAAAAAATCTAACTCACTTCCTCTCACTGGAGTATTTTTACAGTTTTGTTTGCTAAACTGTTGAGTTTACGTCACTTGGAAATTAAGTACCAGCATTAAATATCACTGATTAAAACCCTTGAGCCAGTATTCAGCAAGGGACTGCAATTATTTTGCAGGTGGAATAATGAACTTGAGATACTGAGGCACAGGATTTCCTTAGTTTCCTTAGTGCATGCTTCTAGTTACAATGAACTTCATGATACTCATTGTGCATATTGTGAACTCCATATTTAACTTACTTTTAACTTAAGCTTCTTAACACAACACATTATCTCTGCTTTTTAGAATTTCTCTTCTTCCTATGCCTTTATTAACTCATAGAATCAGAAGCAAGTCAACACTATCTTAAGGGATTTAGGACTTTTTTTACTTCTGGTGTTTGAAATTTTTGGTTGCTTAGATAGTTTTTGTTTTTTGTAATTGTTGGGTGTCAGCAGTTCTCTATTTCAGCTAGGTTTTCAGCACGTCTGATGATCAGGCAGGAGTGCCAACAACTCAGTAATAATAAATAGCTTTCGTCTCTCAGTCTCAAAATAGCATTTTGGAAGAAGCTGACTTTCCTTTTCAGGTTCACATCTGCATTGTGACTATAAATGCCACATTCCAGTATGCACCATCAAAAACATCACCTCTGCAAACACTTCAACAGCACCACTAGATTTGGCCTCTTTAGAATATAAACCAGAGCCATAATACTGACTATGTTGTGAGGCCTGAAACTCTCTTACTTCATAAACTTGCTAAAAAGTGCCCTACTGTGCAATCTTCTACATCAACTACCCACACTGACCTGAAAAAACTTTAGCTCCTTAAGTACGTATAGATGGCAGCCTTTCTGGTATGGTTTTGTGGGTTTTCTTTTTTTCCTCTCTTCTCCTCTCACTTTGAAATATGCTGTGCAATCGCCAGGCATTGAAACCACAACAGAAAAGATAGCAGGACATCTTTTAAGTGCCAAGGATGCTCTCATTGCCATCTCTACAGGTCACTAAATGCATTCACAGTCATTCCTATGAAATGACCCAAATTTTGCCATTTATAAGCATTTGGGGAAATCTGCAGTTAAACACTGTCCTGCAGAACAGGAATTCAGCCAGAGTCTACCACATATCTCTGGCAGGAAGCCAGGCAAGTCACTTAAAATCAACTTTTCATATGATCATTAGGTTGCGAGTGCCTGAACTGGGCCAATACAGAAAACTCAAGCAACAAAATCCACCCTTTGAATGCTTATTTAGACCTTCCTATGCTGTGGAATGACCATCTTAAGCTCTCAAAATTCTGTCCCTATGTGTTGCCAAAGATTTCCTTCATCAGACCTACCTGGAAAATTAAAATAATGCCGCCCCCGCAATACCTTAATTAATTGCCTGAATACTGTAGTTACAAGCATCTTGAAAACCCACAGAAGAGAATAATATTTATGCTTTTCACTTCTGAGTAAGACTTGAATAGTACACCATAAACATAACTGGCCTTTTGAGCAATGAAGCTAGCCCAAAACATCAAACAGCTGCTCATTACAGAGCTATCCATCTTGAGATAGATCTTGCAGAAGATACACAGTCGTGCAATTAAAGACTCTATCATAATGCACTTATAAAGAGGTGAAACACTATTGCTAATCACATGAAAAATCCACAATCCCTTTACTGGTCTCCAGAGATGATTTTTTTTTTCAAAATACACAAATTAAAAGGAAAGGAATAATCAGAAGGGGCCAAGCCAGAAATCTGGTTTCAATAAGTGCTAAAAATAAAGGTGCCTAACAACAAAAGAAGATAATATGTATCAAGTCCCAGAACAATGAAATTCATTAAGACGAACAAAATCATAACCATCAGCAGCTGCAGCAGGTCACTACTACCCAGACAGAGCTTTTTCATACATCTATGGGTATTTTCCAGATATGTATATACAAATGAGCAAAAACTTAGCAACTATAGCCATCTGATAACAAGACCACATCTCTTTTCCATGACTTATTAGTGCTGTGTGATGCTCACTCAAAGGACAAATAACTATTGCACATTACATTTATTATAGGAGTTAAGGAAAAATACTGATTATCTCTTCCAGTAACAGAAAATTATTTCTAGCATAGTTCTAGATTTCTTAGGAAAGCATGCCAACAGGCACCCTTATACTACACATCAAACTAAAATAACCATATTTGAACAATCCCCATTCAATACTTTTCCTCAAAATATCACTCATTTCCTTCTCTTTCCTGGGAGGGAGGGGATCCCTAGCACAAGGCCATAAATCTTCATGAATTAAAATATGTTAAGAACAACCCAAAAATTTGACTTACTGCTTCCAATACTTTTTAGTAATTCAAGACAGGTCAAGCACTTCAAAGACTGAAAGACCCATGATCACTAAAGAAGTGTCACTGTGCCAGCAGCAAAATTTGTCCTTTTTAGAAGACTTTATTTCAATTACACCTGAAGTAAAAATATACTTTCTTACAGGTTGTCCATAAGTCACTCCAATGTATTGTGCAATTCATGAGTTGTTAATCATTACAGAGTCATGTAAGAATTATGCATCTCAAGTCCCATTTTTGCAAGTCATTATACCTGTCTATTTTTTCATTTTGTTTTTTTAATTGACCTTGAAAAAAGTTCCTACAAACAACAGACACAAAGGAAAAAGAGAAATGAGATTGAAAGCTAACACCTTAAAGGCCCAAGCCTACAACAGGAACCTTCTTGCACTTGACCTTCATGTGATTTTTTTCCACATAATAAACCAAGTATAAGATGCAATATGTGAAGCTTTTTAAGAGATTGTTTGAACATCCACAAAGCAATTTTTTTTGAAACGTCATTCATCCTCCTAAAATTTAAGATTAGCAAAATTATAATGAAAGCCCTACAAAGCTGGTTGAGAGGACTCCTATAACCAGCAAGGACACAGCCAAATAGAATGAACCTACTGAAGATGCCCCATCCCTGGAATTGTTCAAAGCCAGGCTAGACAGGGCTCTGAGCAACCTGGTCTAGTAGAAGGTGTCCCTGTCCACACCAGAGGGGTTGGAAGAAGATGGTCTTTAAGGACTCTTCCAGCCTAAACCATTCTAGGATTCCTTTAATTACACAAAATCAGGTAAAGTACATCAAATACAAGAACTAAGCATTAGTATTTTTGCAACAATCCTGCTTCCAATTCTCTGCCATCTTTCACCCAGAGCATAATTTTACTCCCTGTTAAACAGATGACAGTAGTTGTGTATCAAGGAACATCCCTTTCAGATATGGGCTTGTAGCATTGCTTCAAACTCTTCCAATTTAGGAAATATGAGGCATGTAAGATCAATACACTTGATTGATGCTGCTGACTTTATTTTTTGTGTTAAAAAAATCTAGGAAACATAAGAGCATTGTTTACTCTTCCTCTCTCCATTTTCATCATGATTAACACAATGGCCAGTTTGCACACCATTTTCACAGAACAGCAGATGTAAACCATATCCCTCATTCCCTAACTAAACTAGTGTGAAATTAAGATTTAACAGCATTAAGTAAAATAATTCACATAAATTTGTGAAACCTTGCACAGGAGATTTTTGCATTCAGTTTCAGATTGGAACTGAATTTTGCATTCAGTTCCAGCAAATCAAGCTGTGAAACTCTGGGTGGGGATGTCACAGAAGTAATTAAGCCTCTCTCCTTGAAATAAGTTCAAGTCAGACATCAATAAAATATTTAGAATTCTGGGAACATACTAACATAAAAATAACTCATTACCAGAAATGATTAATTCAAGAAGTTTTCCTCTTAGGCAAAGTAAGATAAAGTCTTATGCCTTGGAACTCCAAGCTTCCCTTCCCTCTCCACAAAAAATTTACATCTTTCAGTCTCACCTTCCAAGGAAAATAATGTCTACCTGGTGAACAGGCATGAAAAGTCTCATTGTCAAGCAGTGATTTTTTGCTAAGCTAGTCTGTCCTAACAGTTTAAAGTTCTATATAGTCTTTAAACTATGTCTTTTTTTCATGCAAAATCTGCAACTGCATGTCAGACAGTATGATTTCTTTCTCTTGCATATATGGGGGCATTTGTAAAGCAATACCTTGACCTTTTTCCTTTTACTATTCCTACATTTTAGTCCAGTCTCTATTTTGTAGAGTGAAATTCGTCTCTGTGATTTAAATAACCCAAAATTATACAACTAGAATATGACAGAGTTTGTAATGTAGGGTTTCTAAAAAAGCTAGTTAATTTTTTCCCTTATCTATAAGCACTTATTAAATATCAATTAAACTTGTTGTGCTACCAGAGTAAATCTAGAACTTTTCATTGACATTCTTTGGAGAGTAGAAAGAGCCGGAAAACCCAATACATATGCAGCTTTTTCATTTTATTCTGATTTGCAAATTCAAAGTATCCTATTCTATTTCAGCTTCTTCAGTGCTTAAGTTTCAGGAGGAAAGAAGGTGGGTTTTGTCTGGGGTTTTTTAGATTAAGTTCTAAATATTTCATGAACACCAAAAGGTTTGGTTACATGAACTCCCTTATACTTAGAACGTAATTAACAAGGGAAAGGAACAAAACAGTGTACAATAAGAAACTGTAATATGTTGCTACATGTGTAAGAAAAATTCACTGGACACATTCGAAAACATTCCTAGATTACTTTCTGTATTTCTACACAATCTACACTGAATTCTTGCAAAAAAAAAAATGTTCTTCCTTAAAAAAGTTCCTGCTATCAACTCGTCCCACTATTTATGATTCTTTAACTGTATCTGCTGAACATCCTGTTCACATACCCATGCACTGTAGTCACAGAACATATATTCATAAATATCTTCTCAAGAAACAAATTTTAAGATTGAAAACTGTATAGAACCATATAAAATCTTCCATGAAGATTTCAACATTTTAACTGAGCAATAAGGTTCTGTACATTTTTATAGAACTTACAGAACCCTTTTTTCATGCAAAACCTAAATTTCTAATTCCTGACACCTGAGGCCTTGTTAAATAATGTTTGCTCTTCTGCTTATGAATGCATTTTTCCCAAACAATAAACACAGGCAGCCTATGGGATTAAAGCATGACAAAGGTGTAGCTGACTCATGGGATCAATTAGAAAGCATCAGTACTTATGCCTTTTGTTCATTCCATGTTTTACTAACAGTTTCTGCATTTCAGCATAAGTGTATCACAGATGTTAAACGCCATGCTACAAGGCAACAGTACACTAGTAGCACACACCAGACAGAATAAATCTATTCTTAGCATCACCTACAAATATATCACTTGTTATACATCTTACATATTGCTTTAAAGTTTTAACAAATGCATAATGATTTTAACTGAATGCTGAAAGCTTCCTGCCCAACCAAAGTATGTCAGCATTTTTTCAGTAATTTTTTAACAGCCAAAAAGAACCTACAGAGTTGCCTTTTCTAAGCTAAAAACAATTTCAAATACAGCAATTGACATTAATGCCACCTCAGGTACAGCTTTCCCTCCAAACCCGCTATTAAATCCACAAGCAGGAAAGGCAGTGAGCAGGACGACAAGCAGTTCCAATCCCCATGCAGTTTGCCCGTGACAGGTTATTGATAGAACAAACAGAATTTGCAATACTTACTGAGTGTTTCTCCTGCTGGCCCATAACTCCATGGTTAGCTGGGATTGCAAGTGGTTTCATAATGAAGAAACATAAGCCGAACTGAATTTACACATCATGTACCAATTTCTTATGGATGGCAAGTCACCCTCTACAGCATTAAATTAAAAAGAGGCGGAGGGGGTGAAACCAAGCTGGAGCTAAAAGTGTCACTACTGGTAAGCTCAAAACCCCCCTCGCACTTGTAGTGCAGAGCAGCAATCCGAATGACAGCCTCAGTCTCCATTTTTGCAACACTGAAAGTCTAAGCATGTCAGGACGTACGGAGCCTGATGAAACCCTACATTTCCAGCATCCATTCAAGGGAACAAAACCATTCCCTGAGCCTGAAGAATGGGAAAGGGGGTTGGGGAAAAAGAAAAAAAAAAAAAAGACGAAAAAAGCTAAAATGGCTGACTGCACAGAGACTCCCTCAAAAAGGCTTAATACAGTATTATATTGGTCAGGGTGCAGGAACCAGCCTCCAGCACTCAGCCAAGCATTGTTAATACTCCTGTTTCATTTGCAATCACACACTCACAAATGCAGCCTCCCCCCTCCTGCCACCACTACCCTCCACTCCCCCAAAATCAGGGTAGCGCACACGAATAGGGACCTCCTCCCCTGGCTGCTAATGATGCTGACAGAGTAGTGACCAGTGATCTCTGTTCCACTCAGCTAACCAAGTTTGCACAATTAATCTTAGCAGCATGACATTGATGGACATTTAATTTTATGATGCCTGTTCCTCACAATCATGACAAGCACTTCTACCGCCCAAAAAGTCAGCAACAAAAATACAACACAGTTACACACACAAAAACCCAGAGAATCATGAGTCTGAATGCAATACGCCAATATAATTACGTTATTGTGCTTACTTTGGAAGACCATGGCTGCAGGCAGTTGGCATAGCAACGCACAAGGAAAGCCATTTCCTGGGTAGAAAGAATGCTTCCTTTTCTAAATAAAAAATTCCTCTTAGGATACAAACGGCATTGCTGCTTCCTGCAGAAAGCAAAGACACTGAAGTCTGTCTCTTAACCTGCACACAGGCACACACTCAACGCAGTTCGAGTGATGTAAGTGGATTTCTCTTTCTCGCTCCTCTCCCTCCCTCTCCCCTTTATCCACCGAAATATTCGAGTCAAATGGAAGACACATTCCTAGAGGCTCGCCCCCTCTGATACTTAACTGTTTCACTCATTAAGGTAGAGATGGACAATGCAGATAAAACAGCAAGCTCCTGCCTGTGTCTGGTATCAGCCTCGGAAGATCAAGGCATCCCCAGAGGGGAGGGATCCGTTTGCTGCTGGCTCCTAAGAATATCACTGAAGTCAGGGAGGGAACGAGGACCCACGTTTACCTCGCCAAATCCTGAACTGAACACGACTTTTCAAGAAGATAATGCTAGAGCAGAGACATCACCTCCCTTCCCCCCACCCCCACCCACCCAAAAGAGAGCTGCTGCAGAGTTGTAAACATTTTTATCACGTATTTAAAAACAGTGCACTTGATGAGCTCTCTCAGATTTTCAGCAGCTTCGCCCTCTCACAGGCCAGAGAAATCCATCCACAGGGTGTGGGAGGTACATGTCCAGACACCTTTAACACACCATTTCCAGCCTTTCTGAATGGAGCTCCTGCTTCTCCTTGCACACTGAATACACAAATTATACTAAAAACACATGGGTATACAGGCTGTGGAAGGGTGACATAAATATGGCATTTATAATTCTCCCCTCAGAATGTAATTGTATCTTAAATGCAGAAATGTCCCCAGTCACTCCCACTTACACTGCACCCATTCTCACACTGTATTAGTAAAATGATGGTGCAGAGGAGCTGAAAGGCACCAGAGGGATGTGCTTCAGCAATAAATTGTCAGCCCCATACAATGCACCTCATAAGAGCCACAGGTTTGTATCACTTGACATAGGAGTGACCAAGCTGGGCACATGACACACCTCCATCACGCTTCAACTTTAGTACAGTTCCCTGTAACATCTTTACAACACATTCTTTAAAATCAGAGACCATCTGGCCTTACAATAACTTCAAAGTTGGCTGATTTGTTTGTTTTTCCCCAACAAGGGCAATAGAAGTAAAGACTTAACAGTTGTTACAGAGGAAAAAAAAATGGATACTGCAGAATACTATGTCATACAATCTGCAGCTGCCTTCCCCCAAATTAACATGTACACTGATAATGAGTTTAGTTTGTTGCACATTGATTTCCTTCACTCCTGGCAGTGATTGCTAGCAAATGAGGCTATAAAATCAGTGGAAATGAATTCTAGTAACAGCAGAAAAGATCCTGAAATAATCCAGTCTATTTTTTGCACAACTCTTCAATGGACACAGTTTCGTATACAACATCTTTTAAATCGAATGTATTTACATTAATGTGAGTTTAATGATACTTATGCCTTTGGTCTTCAGTATATTTTAAAAGACAAGTTATTCTTTAAATTATTCAGTTACAACAATTAGTTTAGAATTTTGAAAAAGTCTTCCCATGTGCCATTGCAACAGATGATTTTAAAACATTAAATTATGTTTAACCTTGTAAAAAAGTTTAATGCTGAGCACAATCAATTTTCTGATTAAGTGCTGATTAGAAGTAGCAGAAGTTATGAATCCTGGGAATCTTAGGCAAACCCCCTCTAGTACAAAATTTAAAAATACTACTTGTTGACAAAGCAATTAAAACCCTCTTCAGTCTGACTGGGTGACCTTGTGGTTAACACCATGAGCAGAATTTGAGTATTTTATGCTCATGTCAGGAAAAAAAATGAAGTTCTGCCAAAACAGAAACATCTCCCCAGCACAGGAAGGCAACACACCTCTTTCTGAACTCTGTCACACACACAACTATCAACATGCATCCGCATCCCCTCTGCATCAGTTGGTATTTCCAGCTAAAATCCAGCATAGGTTTCTGTGCCATAGGCCTTCACAAGTAAAACAAAAACATGATTAAACCCATCAAAACAGAAGTGAAACACAGAACTTTCATATAACATTGCCATTAAACATGTTCTTACTACTTATGCTGGTCACCACTATACACCTCTACTCATCCTATTAGTACATTAAGCCAGTACTTTGTACATGAATGCAAAACTTTTTATTTACCTAAGTTTAATTGATGTTCACATGCACCAGACTGACAAAAACTTCATGGTTTCCAAAATAGAAAAATAAGCCTCTTTACCTTCAAAATGTGAAAAGTGACATTTATGAAATTAGGTGAAGAAAACATCACTCACAGACAATTTGTGAGTCAAAACAATTTTAAGAAATAAATGGTTGACTCCATTTCCCTACTCCTTCCTCCCCAACTGCCACCACTTCCAGGTATGGTGTGATTGTATGTGCTGCCCATTTTCAGTTCAGAAAATACTTACATGTAATTTATTTTCATAAAAAATAAAGTAGAAGTCCAGTGAATTGTTATAGGTTACAGTGAAAAATGACTGGAATTTAAATCAGTGTAAAACACAAGAAAAATATAGTGTAGAAAATTTCATAAGTATAAATTTATCACAGAAAACCAACCTTCAAGTTTCTGTTCATGGGTTTTTCAAAACCCACGAAAGAACTCCTTGCTTAGACTTAAGTCTGGGGGAAAAAAAAAAGGCAAGATAGTTTTGCAAATGTTTTTAGGCTATTAAAGTGAAATGTTAATAAACCTGACATGCAATGATTGTACATTATGAGCTATCCCTGGCTGCTCTCAAAATACTGTATTTATTTTAGAAATCTAGTGTCCCTTTATGAGTCACAGAAAAGAACGTTAAAAGCCATTTCAAAAGCAACTAGAAATGTATGGACATCCTAGGATTACCCCTTAGGATTAGGGTTTCACAAACAAAACCGAATTCTAGGTAGAAATTGGTAGAGATCTCAGCACCCTGTATCGTCTGACTGTAATGTCTCTCAACTATTTTACATTCTAGAACACCATCTCAAATGGATATCACTCTAAGCAGTGCCAACAATGCCTGGAGTATTAAACCTTTTTAGGTTAATGACAAATGCTGTAACAACAGATTACCTCAGTTCCTCAGTTTCAAGCAGATAACTACTCACAACTACTTAGAGAAGTTCTTAAATTTTTATACAGATTACATACATAGAGACTATTCCTGAAGTACCTCAAAATCAGAAATTATCAGCATTTTTTCCCCTTCCCTTTAAACACAATATAAAGTATCATTTCTTTCACATTCAAATACCTAGTCAAAAACCAACAGAACACTCTAAGGTCACTGAATTTACTGTCACTGCATGACTCCAGTAGCTAGAAAAAACATTCACAGTGAAGGGACAATTACACAGATATTACACAGCTGTGTAGGTAGGGTAACAGACAGCTAAATTGAAGAGTGCAAGAATGGAGTACATAATTTTCAGGAAAATAAGGCAAAGCTATAGTCTCTTTCCCCCGTCCTTCTCACCTCCTCACAAGTGAAAGTTTAAAACTTAAATTTAAGCTCAGGACTATTGGACACAAAACTGCCAAGCTCCCAGGAGCATGCTTCTGAATTTTATAATGCTGGTGTTCTCTGCTTCCCCCTAACCTTACCAGAGAGATTACTACGTAACAATCCGTTGCTCCTATCAGATTTAAAAACACCAACTGAAACCACTAAAAACCCAGAACAATAATTCACTCAAAATGCTACGACACACTTAAATGTCCCATACAATACCTAGGTCTTACATTAAAGTATTCAGACAAACTTACTGCCAGCAATTTAAATCTCTGGCTGTATGACCTGATTTCAAGCAAGCCATTTCCTATTTATCAGCATAAAGCAGACATGGGATGGTCTAGGCATACCTATCCCTATTAGTATTTTCTCAAGCACTTTGAGAACTTTAAATAAACTGTTGAATAAAAGAAAATTACCAAATATGTTCTCCAAGGTACTAAAATACCACTTTGACCAAAACACACATTACAAAATACAGTAACAGTATTAGCCATGTTATTTTTTTTAATTCAGAAGGCTTTGGCACTGCACATTATAACAACGTTCACTGCACAGCTGGTGACATCAAAGCAAGACTTTACAATGGAGTGGTGTGTGCTGTTTTGATAACACATTTACTAATGTTACAGACTGTTTGAACAAATGCCCTTCTGTTGAACTGCTGCTGCAGATGAATCTATAATCCAGATCTTTAAAATAATGACAGGCCCAGAGCAGTCAGGCTGGTTGCCTCAGTTGGGTGGATGTGCTGTAGCCTGCCAATCTTGCCTCTGACAGCAGACTCATTTGTCACCTTCTGTGCACAGCTCTGCTTTCAGTACAGCAAACTTTTTATTTGCATGCCATCCATCTTAAAATGGGAGCAAGACATAGTATTAATCTAAAATACTTGCTATTGAATTCTCTTACGTGTGACAACTATGTTAGAACAGATACAAAGAAAATGTATGGATGGTCACTCAACCAAAATGTGACAAGACATCCTATTTCCAGAATATCTAAATTAACTTGCAAAACTGACTTGAGCAAAGGCTCACCACAGCACTAGAGCACAGAAACTTTTCTCTGTACTCTTATGCTCTTCATCTAACAATGCTTTTAAGAAAAAAAAAAAAAAAAAAAAAAAAAAAAAAAAAAAAAAAAAAAAAAAAAAAAAAAAAAAAAACCACAACAACAAAAAAACCCCAATAAACCAAAAACATATCTTTAGGGTTCCTTCAAAATCATACATAATATATATGTTTATGAAGCCACTTTATGTGACATTTCACTGATTTACGTGCGATTTGTACACAAAACAAAGAGCTCATTTTTACACAAGCTAAAGCTGAATGCCTATTAACATGGCTTTAAAACTATACATTATCATTATTGAGTGTTTAAAATTAGAGATAAAATTTATTAATGCAATATTAATTACTTCAGTTGGCAGAATGGTCACAGATTAGTTTCACTTCCTTAACTGTTTCAGTACTTCAGAAGTGAAAAAAAAATGCATTATGCCAGGATAGATGGAAGTTTTTCCCAACATTTACAAAATTTTCTCACATTGGTGTAATGACCAGATTTAACAATGGCATATTAATTACATCGGAGAAGGTGAGAATTTGCTTTGTTTTTAAACTGGGGAAAAAAACCTGTAAGCAAAACAGCAAACACTTTTAAGGTCAAGAATCATGATATCAAGCATACAGGAATAGCATGTTGTCTTTACCAGATCTAAACAGCATTTTGACATCCAGAACTGCTGGGGACAAGGTTCACTACTGAGATAAAAATTGGCCCACTGTCTTGGAGGAAAAACAAACTAACAAAATATCCACAAAAACTCCCACATATCATCGTGTCCATACCAATTTCACAGCAGGAATCCAGGGACACAAGTCCTTCACTTATGTGAGGCAACCCTAAAATTTCTCTTTCTTTGCTGTAGGACAATGTAGGAAAACTTTAAAGGAGGTGAATGACTGCATACCTCTTGCATGTGTATCCTACTGCTTCACTGTTAAAAGGCAAAAATAAAACTCAGGGATTTTTCTGAGGTCAATCAACTGTCCACATTCTATATTGTTATGGCCAGTAGCAGGCCCATTGAAACCTGTTACCTGATATATGCCAAAATATTTGCATTACAAAGATAATTGTTGTAGCACAGAACTGAACGTATCTGAGACCAACCAAGGCAGGGGAACAATTATTTTATGTCTCAATATGAAATATTAATGGATTAAAAACAAACGCCAGATTTTTCAGTCTCCTATAAATGCTAGCTGGTTTTGTTGGGTTTTGTTGTTTATGCCTTCACTGGGTGACTTCAGCAGTAGTAGAGAGGCAGTGTTTTTATTCAAGACTAATACAATATGCTTTTTAACAGTTTCTTACTTAGACGCTTTAAGGGAGAATCTGAAATTCCGTTCAGGGTGCAGATGTAGATAGGGCCAGCAGAAAACCACCAGACTGTCTGTTCATCTTTTTAATGTGCACTTGGACGTCTCCCAGAGTAACTTACTACTTATCTCTGGTGTTTTGAGGAAGTTTAACTTTGAAAGAGCTGGTTGCTGTTACAGAGAATTTTCACTCACTTCAGTTGTCTGTTGGAAGGAAATAACTCTTGTTTTTGTCTCCAGTCAGTCTCATGCCAGGAGACTCTCTGAAGAGCCTACTCCAGGGAATCCCAGTTAAAATCAACACTGAAGAATTTATCAGTGTAAGATAATTTTCTTTTGGGAGAACTCTTTTCTTGCGACCCTGCATATCCCCTCTTGTGTAATGCACCATGTGCTAACATATCCTGAGAGCTTTGCGCCCTGCCTCTAGCAACTGTACAGAAATAATTTATACAGACCTTTCATCAGTAACAAACCCCATGCAATTTCACGTCCTTTACTTTTAAAATAATTATCAAGCAAAATGAGCCAAATTGGTTTTATATAGGAAAAAAGTCAAACCACGAGATTATATCCTTCAAATAAAGTTAATTAATACGAAATTCTAAGAAATACCCTTTCCCTTTCCTCTTTCCCAATCAAATAAATCAGGAAGCCAACAACCATCACTTGATGGATGTTCCATTTTGCAAATGTAACACTACATTTTTTCCTTGCAATTACAAGATCAGCTACCTAGATATCAAAGTGTTAAAGAACAACAGGTAGAAGTGCACCTACCAGACTGAGTCTCCCTTGTAATTTGGTTCTACACTGTTTTGTATTCCAAGACTGGTATGGGAATTCTTACTTTTAAAGTGATCTTTTGTGCACCATAGATCATCTGAAGACTTTGAAACCAGTTAGCTGCAGGCTTTTATAATCGCCAAATTACAGTGTTCAAGAGTAATACATAATTTAGAAGTAAAAGGAGGAAAAGTAAAATATTTTACATTTTAGCACATGCACACACACATGCATATAAAATAATGCAAAACAGAGGGAGACCACAATCTGTATAGGTTTTCTGCCAGCCACATCAACAATACACATAACACCTGCCAGCTGTTCCAGCTGCATTGTCAAAACTTTACTGTCTGAAAATTCAAATATAATTAAGGCTAACCACTCAAACCTGAAGCCCAGCTCCCAATACTCATTACACACACAAGAGAATGCTAACACTTTAACAAGACCTTACATTAAAAGAAAAGGTTTTTTCATGAAAAAACCCCCCTTTCCATCAGAAAAGTGTAAATATAAGGAATCAAAAAAATACTTAAAAAGTATGTCTACACAACAGGGTGGGGAAGGACAGGGAAAGAATTCACACACAAACCTTGTGGTAACTTCAAGGTAAATATCTTGCTTTACTTAGGACTTGTTAGCTCTCCTGAACTGAACTGTCACTCACTGAAGGATGCAAGTAAATGCAAATGCCATGGAAAATGGTATTTACACTCAGCAGGATCTAGCCTGGGCACTGTAATACACACATCTACCCAATAAAGTTGAAAAGGGCTTACCCATCACACATTGGACATGCTCCAGGAACTCAATGTACTTTTTGTAGTGAGAGACCCAAAACTTAACAGAGGATTCCAGGAGTCGTCTCACCAGTTCTGAGTACAAGGTGACAATCACTCCTGATCCAGGCCAGAATGCCATTTGCTTTCTTGGAACATTGCATTTTACCCATGTTTCAATTCTATACTTTCTATACTTAGGATATTTTAACTACTAAATTTGTTAATTTTTTAGAGCTTTGAAATTCACTCAGTAAAATGGCAATTTAAAATTAGTCAAGTCAAACACAAGGCTTTATTAAAAATACTCTGAAACACCTAATAATACTAATAATTTTATCTCTAAGTCACTATGTCAAGCTCAGGTCAGATAAGAGTGTCTCAGATGCTTGGGAAAAAAATGAACTGACAGCTTCTTTCCATCCTTTAGTGGGCAAATAACTGCACTACTACTATCATTCATGATACTCGTCTGTACAGAAATTCCAGCATTGAAAGGATCTCTATTGGCATTCTACAAATATGATATGGCAGATCCCATTTCCCCATACGTACTTTATATACAAACAGTGTTTCTAAATGAACAACCCCACATTAATGAGGACATCCTTTTACACATGTATATATTTGCTTTTTAAATTTTCCTCAGCTCTAATCACAGAATCACAGAATCTGCTGAGTTAGAAGGGATCCAAAAGGATCATGGAGCCCAAGTGCTGGAAATTGAATATTTGTATTTAGTTACATTGTGCAATGATCAATTCAGAAAAGAATTATGAACAATCAACTTTCCGCTTTGATGACATACCTCACATTTAGTTTTATATCCCGAATCTTAGAAAAACAATCCTTTATATAGTATAAAAGAACACATCACAAGTCAGTAGCAGCAATAAAATTGTGCTACTCTGGAAAATCTAGGCTGTTATTAACCAAAGTTTTACATATGTGTGGTCACTGGCAACTCTACAAGCTGTAAACAGGACCTAGTGTCATTAATATGTCAAAGAAACCCATCAGAAATATTACTAACACTTCACTTGCAGAAAATACTGCATAGCTTCAATGTTTCTCTTTGAGTTTCCAAATCTAATCCCAATTACAAATCCAGTTATGACATCAGTGTGAGCCCTTCCAAAGGGATTGGAAGAACAGTAAATCTCAATGAATATAAGAGTTCTGCAGTAGGGATGATGTAATTTATAAAAATAGACAACCTCTGACAGAAGCTGCAAGTTGAGTAAATAACACATTGCATGTCATTAATTTTACATTAGCTTGCCAGTAGTCATTACTAAAAGGATGACGAACTAACGATTTTACTTTGCTTTGGATGCTACATGTAATAAAGGGATAGCATTTAGTCATATATTAATAATAATACAAAACTTTATACATAACTTGAAACAGTAAGAGTCCCTTAAAACATGGATGAAAGAAAGAAAAGGTGGTGTTTTGCCAGAACACACAGAAGAGAGGGACGGGAATTACTTATTGCCAACATTTCCAGTGGATGTTCCCATGAAGAAACATCCAACTTCCATTAAAAAAAAATGGCTACCATGAGCTGCCCAAATCATCTCAAGCATTTCGCATTTCATGGTAAATTATTCCACAATTTTTATAGTGTCTCACTTCAAAGTGCATCTAACATGTACAACACAGTCACACTCTTCAGGAATTAACGTTACTGGATGTGTTCAAATATACAGACTGTGTATATATATTAAGTGTTTTGTATTACTTCCCATTATGATGTACACACCAAGCTCATTTGAAATCATGAGCAGATCATCACCATCATGGAATAATAAAAGCAGTTGCTTTTGAAATTACACACTGGATTTTGTAGATGAAGAAAAGCAACTTAACAAATATCCTTCCTGGTAAAAGGACACTCGCATTTGGCAGTGTTAAGAACTAGCCCCTTTCTTTTATTAATGGAACAATCAATACAGTGTATTTTATTTTCAACATGAACACTAGAAATGTTAAATTATTTTTTACTGTTTTGTTATTAATAGAGACAAGTTTGTTTGGGCAAACAAATGTGCATTATTTATGCTAACATGTTTGAAACTTTGCATACTGTGCTACTTCTCATCAGCAATATTCTGCAAATGTAGGTGTGTACACAATTATGTTTTTCTGCTGATGTTACTTAAATTAATTTGTCATAACCAGGAACAGAGTGAGTTCAGTTCAACTTTTATTTACGTGAGGCAACCTTCTTGCTTTCATTTTGCATAAGCCACAGAGCAGAACCTTCTCAGCTTCTTTCCTCATCACATTTTTCCTCTATCTGGTGAAAAATCACTTAGTAGCAAGCTCCAAAATGGAATCTATTTAAATAGGTCCAGGTACCATAACTCATACGAGTCTCTAAAGCCAAAACCCTCAAACATCCTGCGCTCCAAACATTTCTGACAACCAAGTGTATTTGTCCCCCCTTGTTTCTCTGGGCACTTTTTTCCTTTGTAAGTACACTTGCAACACTTAAGGTCAAAGCTGCTTAAAAAATTTTTCTCCCTACAACCTCTCCACATCCTTTACACCTTTTCACAAAGTCAGGCTTTCACTGTGTCTACCACACATTTTTGTCCACTGTCCATTTTCTTAGATTTGGTTCTTTCTTCCTGAAAGCAAGCTTTTCTTATTGTTAATGTGAATAACTCATGATTGAGTCTGTTGTTTGTTTTTTTGTTTTATTAAGTGATCTTATATTAGAATGGCAGTTCTAGATATTTCTAAAAATCATCAGGAACATTAAAAGCTGCAGCTATTTACAGGCTTGAAAGATTGACAGCGTTTGGGTGACTGGGTATCTGGCAACTGTTCTATGGATGCAAACTGATTTAAAACAACTGAAATTCCACAAGACAACTAGGTATGTTATGGCACTTGCATCAATTTACTATGTAAAATACAATACACTAACATGAATACATTTTATCAAGCCACATCACAACACTGCAAAGTCCACACTGTTGAAAAGCAAGCACATAGGAGGTATTTCATGATCATGATCATATGTAGTGTGGTCCATGGAAGGACATGCATCAACATGTACTTTACAACATAAGCAAACATGCAGAGAAGCAATGGTATTTTTGCTGGTTTTTAACATTAAACATCATCCCAAATTATACTGGGCTTCTGTAACAAAGTACTAAAAATTGAATCAACTTCTTGGAATTCTTATCTACTGTGTTAACAACAAGAAAATGCTGCTTCTCATATTATAAACTTCCACATCACTTCAGTAGACACGCACTGAATAAAGGAAAACAACCAGGGGTTTGCATCAAATTTAGGCAGGAAAAAATCATGTTTTTTTTTAAATCCTCCCTAAATGTAGCAATATGATATACAACAGTTTTATAATGTCATTTTGCAGACAAAAGAAAGGTAGAAGCATATTTGTTTCATAAAACAGAATAATCAGAACATAAATTTTCAATCCAGGTATTTTAGATTCTTGGCAGACAATGGGAATCCAAATCTTATCAGGAAAAAAAGGCTACTTTGCCAATGCTTTGCACTATTAGTTTTAAAAGAAGATAGGGGCAGGAAGCAAGCTTTTTACATTTTGCTACTAAATGAGTAGGCTCTCATCCTTTTTTAAAAATAGCACACACACACACAAAAAAAAGCTAGAAAAAACTCTCATGCTTATTTTTTCAGGGAGTCATGGCTGCAGATCAGATTTGACTCAGCAACATTAGACACGGTATAATTTCCAGCCCTCCTCTCATTCACATTTTCAGCCAACTCCTTCAAATAAAATCCAGAAGGAATACTTGTCTGCCCTAAACACATCTCACAATGCTCCACAGCAGTGTGTGAGGATAAAATTGTTACATGCCTGTAGCTGGGGTAGAAGCCGGGGTTATCGATGGCTCCGTGCCCACCGCTCTTTTCTTTCCAACACCGGATAAACGGATTGTCACCCCACGTGAATCTCAAGCTGAATGGGATAAGGAAGGCTACTAAAGGCAGAGCCCTTTTGCAGCGATTTCAGCAGCTGGCTATAGAAAGCCTAGCTGAGAATGCAATAGCAGCAAATTTCATAAGCCTGTTAACTAATTCAAATCTATAGAGATTCACACAGAGTAGAATACCACACACCATCTTGCTGTTCAGGGCTATCCGCAGGTGCTTCAGCATTATTCTTACAGGCCTACCTGCATCTCTTTAAATATACCCCAGTAGAATTTGATACTTTGTCTTTAGCAAAGTAAAGACTACAGTACAGACTAGTAAAAGCCCACATCTCAGTTTACATACCAAGTCTAGAGAGTCACGACAGACTATCACAAACCAGGGAGTTACAAATCCTGTCTTGTAATCTCTATGCCACTAAAGAACACACCTTATTTTGGACAAAGTGATTTTTCCTTTATGAGCTTGTGTCAATTTATGCCAAATATTCCATACATTATATACACAATAGTCAGCTCAGCAACACTCAGACCGAGCATGACTAATTCTTCACAGATGCACTGAAGCAGCCACAAAATTTACTGGCAGTAAGACATTACAAGAAAGTCTATCCTTTTTAAAAATCATTCCAGATATGACTATTCACTTTGAAAGTATTAAAAAAAAAAAAAAAAAAAAAACCACCAAAAAAACCACAACACCCAAAAAAACCCAGTCTAAAGCAGAAGCAAAGCCATGTAGACTCTCAGGAGAATGGCTTCACACTTCTTTCAGTCAAATCATTCTAAACAAAGGCTTTGCCATGAAAATACAATGTAGTTTAAGTACAGGTATGCACAGAATGAAAATCCACAGTCAGGAGTTAAAATCCTATTTCTGTTATTAAGTAAGGAGGCATTAACACTGATCTAGTTAAAGATGTTTCTGATACATGAGAAGCAGAAGCAAACATTTTCTAGATTCAAGTGAGAGCAGCTCAAACTTACTGGCTTTGTTTTTCTTCTCGAAAAAGAACTTATCAATTTTACCAAACTATAAAGGTGGTAAAAATGATCTTTCAAACTTTAGAGTAAATAAAATACTGCTAAGTCTTTCAAATTCCTACCATAATTTGAGAAATGCATTATCACTCAAACACAGTATTTTAGTAACCATAGGTTACTTAGGAAAAACTGGGGAGCAGTGATCTGAAGGCAAGGAACTGGGTTCCTAAAAGAAATGTACTACAGATTTTGAAGAAAAAGAACATTTCAGCCCAGAAATCACTTGTCTATGATACTGGAAACATATTGAAATTTGAACCCTCTACGTGTTTTAGATAAATGAATTTAACAATGTGACACAGGAGGAACTTATAAAATAAACACATCTCCTGATAAAAAAATATCACGAGAATTTACCATAGCAATGTTTGAAGAAAGAGAGAATTTTTAACCTAATAAAAGTTAAGTAGTTTCAATTTGTTTTCAGGTTTATCACAAGAGATTTCTCAAGCATAAAAGTGGGGACATTCAACAATTTGATAATACACATTCTTCTCAAACATTGTATCTGATAGATGCTCAGTATTTATTTTGGCATTGACAAGTGCAACTGCAAATGCCACTTAAGTTTAGAAGATGCAACTCCAATCTTCAGATCACTTTGAGAGCATTTGAGGTCTGATACCAAGAAAAACTTCCATATTTTGTTTGGTTTGGTACCATTCCAAGATACTTGACTTATTTGGGCACCTTCTTCTCCCTAGCTTGGCGAAGCTGTGTTTCAGCTAATGGCCATTTAGACATATGCTGCCTACAAAATCCAGCCTCTTTATACTGAGTCAGTAGAATGGAAGACAAGCAAGAAACACAATTGCAAAGCTTTTTTCATTTCTTTACTGCCCATCCTGTCACAATCCATTTCCCCATTTTACTGGCATACAGGTAACTAAATGGTGACGGGGGACAGTTTTTTAAGTCAAAATCAAAGATTAATTCCTCTGTGTCATGGAGCAGATACTTGAGTAAAGTGTCTGCCAAACACTAAATATTTTATATACACCCTTTGTTTATAGTTCTCATTTTCTACATATCACAGGCTGTAAAAGCAAGGAAGGTCAGTCAAGCTGGGCAAGAGACATTGTGCTGTCAGTAAATTTCACCCTTACATAAGTATTTTTGCATCACTATGAGATTGCTGAACTATCAAAGCAAAGGCTAGAAGGCAATCTGACTCAATGTCTCATCAGTATTATGATATCACACTGCAAACCCACAAGTAAATTGTTAGTGGACCATACACAGTAAGTTACAATACCTGAGGTTTAGTGCATTCCTGTGAGCCAAAATGAAATGAATGCCATATAGGAGGAAAGGAAAAGATGAACATTATCAGACATGCCATAGTACATTCCACCACTATGAAGATAATGTTAAAATCATGTTAATGAGGGTCCACCATCCCATACAAGTTGGCTCTACTGCAGAAAGCCATGCTGCAACTGAGAGCACTGCATTTAATCTTTAATTCTTGAAAAGCATGCATCTGCATTTCATCTCTACACTTTTACGATATAGAAAACTTTTTCAGAAAATACTGTTTGAACCTTCTGAAGAAAAGCATTCAGAGACTACTGCAAATAAAGCATAATTATTTATCAACAACCAAAATAGTAATTCTACATGCTATCTCTATGGATTTAGGATAAAACAGAATATAAGAAAATTACACATGGTGAAGATTTCAACATTACTACCAAAGCAGCTTTATTACTTTGAGTCCCATATACATAACACTTAAGCTAGAATACATGCACTTGGAAGAGAAAACTTGGAAAAAATTATATCATATTAATCCTTTTCCAATTTAACTTAATTTAATGCTTCCATCTTTTCTTTAATCAAAAATTAGGAAGTAGAAACAAAGACGACATCCTGACAAGATGCTGACCAAAGAATGGATGGGCAACAAGTCCACAAGATATGTGCTATAATATGTCCTGAATTCCTATGTGTTTCGAAAAAAGTCCTGTTTTTTTCAGTCAATTTTCCAAGAAATTAAGACCAATAAAATGAGGTCAAAGGACATAAAATAGGAAGGGCGAAAAGACAATGCAGCCTGTAACATGTATGGTTAAAGCAATAGAAATAACACTGCTAGTAGAAGTGAATGAGAGAATAATGTCTACAAGATCACCAAATACTGTAAAAATAGGAGCAAATGGACAAGGATGAAGTCTTAACTACATTTTAAAACTCATTTGAGCTTATTTGACTCTATTTGCCTTGAAAAAATAATAAAGCCAGTCATATGATTATATTACACTTTGAAAAGCAATGTTTGACTGCAATTACTGTAAATTTTACAGTTTATTTGGCAATCTCTTCCATCTTAATATGAAACCTCACTTGTGATGGATTTCCCAGCACACACACAAAACCATTATGAACTTGCACAACAGAATAGCACAGGATGGACTTTTGTTTTTAGTACCAGTTAAGCTTACAAAAACTCATCAGGCACACCTAAAGTGGAATTTATACAACAGGCAAGGACCTACAAATGCAAATGGCTCTGTGTAACCTAAATATTGCCCCTTCTAGAGTTAGGTACAAATCACACTACCACTGTTTGCTAAGCACAACACACACATCTAAGTAATATGAACAAAAGTAATTCTTTCTGTAATTCCTACGAAGTACAATACCACTTTTTTTTTTCCCCAGAAACGGGCCAGTTTAATGTTTTATCTTCAAACCAAGTGAACTGGCTCAATTCACCTTCAATTTAGAGCCAATTAAAACTGCACTGAAAATTAAACCATTAAAAGCTGTTGTATAAACAAAACCAAACTGTTGGCATAAAATGTAATTATTCAAGTCATGAGGAAAAGCCTGTATAATTAACAGATGTAATCAAACATCTACACACTTATAGACACACATTGAATATACAGTGAACTGGCAAACAAGTCAAGGAATAAGGGTAAGGAAGGAAAAATTGAAAAAGCTAACAACTGCATTATACCAAACATGGCATTTTAAAAACACTAAAGCTCTCATCCTGCAAATTTATATATATATGGCTTACATTATACAAAATTCAGCCCATGGAACTCAATGAGATTAAATATGCACGAAGTCATTTATGCCCATGCCTCTATGGTTCTACCAGATTTAGGGCTTAAACAAAAAAATGAGAGCCAAAGACAAACAGCTTTTCCAGTATTTTGCTCACAGTTGGAATCAATACAAAACAAACATATTGATTTAATAGAGCTTTTCTCAGTTTAAAAGCCATATAAAATATTTTGTAGAATAAGTTTGAATTATTAGTTTTTTTAATCTCAAGTGAAAGTCTGGAAACATACACAGATTCCCTCCCTGATCCCCAAAAGCAATCAAGTAAAATGACCAAATTATTTCCTCCATGATGGGCCAACTATATAGTTCACTAAAATCCAAGTATAAAGGCATATACCAGAAGAAGTTAATTTAAATTTTACATTTAAGTTCTCGATTCCAAAAAGGAATGACAGATTTAACCCAATTTGATGTGCTACAATGCAGCACAGTCCTTTTCAGGCAACACCTGTTATCACATATGTGAATGAGTGCTTCCCTAACTGACCTCTTAACACAGTACACTAAACTAATTCTTCTGTAACTTAATAGCAAAAGGAAACAAGAAAAGAATTTCCTTAACAATTTCCCATAATGATTGGAACATTAAAAAATAATACATGACATTCACAGTCATAAGGAACGTACTTTCAACTCCGAACTAAGATGCAAGCAGCACACATGTTCACGTACTGATGGAGCCACAGTCACAGTTATTTTGGAGAGAAACCTCCCCACAGAAGCACACTTGAAAGATACCAGCAAGTTTAGCCATTCTGACTGTGTTATTTCCAGGAGTTTTCTTGTTTATGTTTTTTTTATGAACCATAAATACAGACAGCTTACCGTATGGTAGCCTCTAGGTAGAGGTGGCTTCCCCACAGGATAAGGGTCAACAGTATCAATAATTGTTTGTCGCTCCCCTTTCTGGTTGATTTTCCTAAACCTTCTTCGAGATTGCCTGTGAGATGCTTGACGCTGGAAATATTCCTCATTCTCTTCCATGTAGTCAACCTACAATAGATGCAAAAGAGTGTGTCTTTCCCCACAAGAGAGAAAAATGTTTCTCCTTGTTTGAAACAGAAGAAATCCTATTTTCAAAAAACAGCAGCCAGCTTTGAGTTTCCTGCATTTTCAGCGCTAAGTGTGAAATCATTACTAAAAAAAATAGAACATTAGAATGAAAAGGATCACTGAATATGATCACTTTTCAAAAATGACGGAAGAAAAATTCTCCTTCCTCACCCCTTTCTTATGCTTGCACAAATACAAACATTTCACCAATCAATACATTACAGAAAGAAAACTGGTACAAGAGAATATTTGCCTGTTTCCCTACTGACATCTATTCAGCATCTTCCCTAACCGATACATGGCAAAAGCTTCACTCTTCAGACAGGACTGGTTTTATTATTTCAAATATTGTGAAGGCATAAAAGGATTTCTAATAGACTAGATTTACATGTAAAAAAATCACTTCAAAACAACAACAGGGAGAATAAAAAATTACCTATTAGGTATATCTTAGTATAAAATTACTCTTCTCAGTTTCACTGTCTAGAGTTTGAAGACTACTTTACTACACAACAGTATGCTGCCATGAAAAGATCTGAACTAATAACTCTGGTTTCCTCGGAAGAGAATGATACTTTTGCAGTAATTCAGCTGAAAATCAACATTTCTTCTGTGTTTTATTACCCTACTCATAGAAACCTCACTCAAGTTATTTGAGACTAACAAGGAAATGAAGAAAAAATCACAGCTTCCAGCACTGGTCATATAGGGGGATTCAGTTAATTTCCATTATTCAATTCCATTCCTCAGAATGAGAGATGAGGCACCTCGCAAGGTTCCTGCATATTTTTCAACAAGGAAATGTTAGACAGAATACTCCTATGTATCTGCAGCTTATCCATGTCAGAAGTGTCACACATCCATCACCCCATGTGGCTCAGTACAGCTTTCAGTGCACTGACTCAAAGGGATGAGCACAGTCCCTGGTTCACCAGAAGAACAGGTTGTGTTTACCCCTCTGCAGGGAGTATCTCCTTTAGGTCTGACACCTTCAGACTCACACCCTGCTACCCCTCTTGTGTGCCCAAACATCTCTGGGGATAGGATTCTTCCTATTCAAAGGACAATTGTTCCTTTGAAAGCCTGAGTGAAGCATTTGATTTCATCTTTCCAAAACTGTAAGTGTCACATTTTTTGGCAAACATGTGCCTCTGACCCAACATTATCCATCAGTCCAAAAAATTTCTTGTTGTTCAGTCATCTCCTTTCCCAATGCCTATCTTTATACCACTCTTCCTTATAACTTAACAAGGAACACATGTGAAACAGACAGACATTCACACAGGTACAACCAGTGAAATTGTATACTTATAGAAAACAAAACTGGGACAACAGACTGATTCCCAAATGGTCAGATGCGAATTACACAAACTGGCAAACAAGTACAATCCTAGAGTAATAGCACATTTTCCCGACCTTCCACAAGTTTTACAAAAACTGTTGCCTTCTAGGAAAAATATAGTTGGTGTCACAGTCTATATTTAAACTATCTTTATGGCTTAGATAATTGTCATGCCTTTATTATGAACAGATCTGTATCTCCATGACGGAAAGAAAAAAAAAATTAGCCCATTGATTTTGCATTTGTTCCGATCATGAGCTTGAGATGAAACCTAAAACTTTTAAGCCTGTGAACCCTCAGAGACAATGTTCTGCCACTGGGCTACAGCAGCTGCTGCTAACAAAATACCCTCACCTTCACCCATGAGGTTGGCAGAATTTAAAAACATTCAAATTTATTCTTAAAAACCTGAGATAGTTGAGATTAAATTTAATTCTAACATTAATTACTTAAACCAACCTGAGAAGGATACTTTAAAGCATCTATGTTTACGAATAATAATAATAAAGCTGCTTCAAAAAAACCCCCACAAACTATTCTGCTAGCACAAGAAAACTTTACTTTTATGAGAAATCTGAAAAAATAAATGTAACAACAATATAAATTATAGGTATGACATCTCACATTTATTAAAAGATCATGTGGAAACCAGAAAAGTCTTTTTTTGGAAGTTGAAGTGTTACCAAAGCTGGACTGTAAAATTTGAAAGCAACTGACTGACAATATTCTTACCACAATCATTTCAGATGGCTCTAAAACAATGCATTCACATCCACGTCTGAAGCTGCCGGCAGAACGCTTGCCAAAACTGAAAAACAAAAATATTTCGGTTAGAAAATAAATCAGAGCTGTAACAGAATTCATAAGCATATTTACATCTTATGCAGATATTGTAAAGCAGAGAGAAAACATACATACCTGTGCACAATAAAAGTTTCATGCATGTGTCCTTCAACAATTAACTGAGACCCAAGGACACTGAGAGCTGTCTATTTTGTATTTACAGAGTTCCCTAAGAGTATTTGCTAAATAAGTCTATTAATACCAAAACAAGTGTCAATCAAGAGCTGTCTAGTGAAGAGGCACAGTTGATTCTGAACTGCATTAGAGAGTTTGATCTAGTATCTTCTGGCATTACAGTATTAAGTTACCTAAGCTATCTGCATTTCTTTAACAAAAGCTAACCGGCATACCAAAGAAAGAATTAAAAGGCTGATCAACTTTAATTAGCTCTTTTCTACTTAAAATGAATTAATAAAATAAGGAAGATGAGTGTATTCCCAAATTAAATAGATGAGAACAAAAGGTTGCTCTGCCCTTTCATGAGACATTCTCATCACAGTCCAATAATTAAACATGATACTATTTTATTCCCTGTAAGTAAAAACTGAAAGGTTTTTTATTTTGGTTTCTGGAGTGCTCTGCCTATATTAGAAGAATCTGTGCACCTGCAGGGTCCACTGCAAAGAATCCTCAAAGTGCACAGATAAAGCCTGAGAGCAAAGAACCAGTGCTTGATGTAGTGAAATCCAAGACCTTTACAGTTAGATCCTTAATCATACACCATCATAGTGGAAGAAAGGCAGCCAGCTAAAGTTTGTTTCAGGGGTGTGTGTGATTCTTCCTCTGGGTAAGAATGCCAGGTCAATGCCAGACCTTTCCCATCTCTGACTGGAGGGCAGGACAGACACCAAAATGATTCAACTACAGGACCCCTGTTTAGGTTTGCTGTAACCAATCCACCTTAAAATAGCTGAGAGCCAATATAACTATTTGACCTCCCCCTTTCTTCCACTTGGCACTGTGCAACAGACGTGGGAAACCTTCCTGTCTGAAGCCCCCAGAGCAACACCTTGAGAAACAAACCGAACTCAACAAAATTGTAGCATCTCATCAAAATTTTAAGCAATGCTGGCATGTGGTAACACACTGAAGCTACCGTCTTTGTGAAAGGTAACTGTTTTAAGCCTTATTTCCTTACTCACAAACTGCAGTTCACACATCATTCAGAGCACTCTATCTAGCCAGTTCATATCTGTGCTCCTGTCCTGCCTGACTATTAGTAGAAATGAACAATTTAACTGCTACCCCAAAGGCTAATCTCTTGACAACAGCACATTTATAGGCTCAAAAAGAAGGCAGTCAGATATTGAAAAGAAATGCCAGCTGTGCTTATTCATCAAAATAATAATCGCATTTAATGGTACATGGGACTTTTACAATAGAAAAAATTTTCCAGAATACTAGGCCTCTTGAAAAGAAATATTCAATAAAGAAGTCTCTGGACAAAATGCTTATTTTCCTGGAGGCAAACACATGCTTCATCCTACAGTCCAGCAACAAAGCACAGGGTTCTTTACACTACAATACCATCTTGAGTTTTACACAATTTCAACTACTCTTAAAGACACCAGAAAATAAAGCCATTATACTGATTCATTAAACTGTTGTACAAGTGTCAAAACTTATTTTCTCAGCCAATAGCCTGATTCATACCACAGTTTTTCCCTAGAAACAGAATGGAGGAGTAAAGAAAGGAGAAAGTAAATCAACTCATTGATTGAAAAACAAAAATGCAAAAAATGGTGATTAATAAGTCAACTTATTTGATATTCTAGTTGGACGCACACAGAAATACTCTCTTCCCACTTAGAAAACACACATTGCTGTATTTTTGCAGCCTCAGAGCAAGCACTCATTTCAACAGAAAATGCATATACACTTTTCAACCCCACCTTTCTTCCTCCTCTATTGCTGTCTCTAAGTATCAACATTAAACTTCTGTCTGTTGCTAATCACTGCTGACATGCAAAAGTTTCAAGCTTTAGCAAACACAGTACAAACAAAAACTGTGTTTTGGATGTGCTTTTCTATTCTTGAGTAACTTGTTTAGATTTCAACTTTTAGCACCAGAGAACAGGTAGTCAACATAATAAGACAGAAGGCATGAATTCAGTTACTATAAAGAAAATTCTCGATTTTTGCCCCCAAGTAACACACTGGTTCTCGTGGCAAATAATTATGCCATTCCTGGACTACTCAGACTCCTATGACAGCATGAAATTTATCAGAGCAGACAGTGCATCACATGTATATATTATCTTTGACCAAAGATCACAAGGCACTTCAGGCTCCAAACAAACTCTCTAAACTTTGTGAAGTGCTTAAGAAAGAAGACAAGTAAATCAAGCCACAAGAAAGTTAAATGACCTTTCAAGAATTGCAGTTCTCAGACAGCCACACCAGCTAAACCTCCTGACTTCCAATCTCTGGTGAAAATTCATCATCAGTGAGGAATTCACATAATCAGTTAAAATTAGGGAACTCTCTTGTTACTATCCACTACATCTGGGCACTTCAGAATTGTCCATCTCTGACTGTGGTAGAACATCTATCACAGTAGTGCATACCATCCCTTGCAGAACCACACTCGAACACAGAGTTTTGTTTGACGTGCAGCTCTGAGAAACAACTGGCATCTTAGGGGATTGCTAATCCTGCTGTTTCAATTCACAAGACTGACATCAAAGTCAGTAAGCTGTATCTGAATTAATTTATCAGAGTTTCCCACAAGGGCAAAAATAAAAGGCGAACAAGAAAGTACTTCAGTGACACTCTTCTCCACAGTGCTTAGCTGCAGTAACTAGCCACTCAGTAGAGGAAGCCATCAAACAAACTCAATTTAATTGAAAATATGTTATTTGAAACATTAGCATACAATAAGAGGCAGCAAATGCCCAACACAGGATACAGTCTGTTTACTGAGATGATAAAAAAGTCCAAAATGTAAAACCTTTCATCAAATTCTTCATTATAAGAATCTGAGGCATTGGAATAGGTTGCCCAGAGAAGCTGTGGATGCCCCATCCCTGGAATTGTTCAAGACCAGGTTGGATGTGGGTCTTGAGCAACGTGGTCCAGTGAAAGGTGTCCCTGCCCATGGCAGGGGATTTAGAATTATCATCAGATAATTCTTTCAGGTCCCTTCCAACCCAAGCCATTCTGTGATTCTCTGAAATACCAGCAGAAGAACTTCAAACAAGGGACCATGAGCAGGCATGTAAGCTGGCTTGTGGGAAGTTAGGTATCACACAGAAACAGTACCAAGCAAATAAAGTTTCAGGGAGAGGGCTGAGAGATTATCTTCTTAATATCAGCTCTATTTCAGTAACTTTGACTAAACAATATTCTTCACAAAATTTTGATGCCAGACTTTCCATAAAAGTGAGTTTGACTACCCAGATTTCTCACAAAATAGTCAACATGAGTACTGGCTAGCTAAAGTACAATGTAGAGAGCCTTCATTAGCAGGTTTCAATAGATCAGGGATTTGACAAATTTACTTCTTCCCTTACTGTAGGGTGAGATAAGCCTGTGCATATAGAGAGCTTAAGCTTAAACCCCATTTTTGTTTTTAAAATGCAGTAGAGACTTTTACATGATACACACTTCACACTTGATTGGATCATACCATTCCCTAATAATATAAAGCAAAATTGTCTTATTAATTTCAATGCCTAAATATAGCTTGTTTGTGACTATTAAGTCAATGTTACACCTGAAAGAATCACAGATTTGCAACTATTTTCTCTAAATTGGTGATGTGCATAAGAGAATTTCACTAAAGGAAGATAGGGCAATTTAAAGGTATCTTTGCAATTGTAGCTGCCAATATGGGATGCAGAGGTCATAACAGAGATTTAGATAGCCAGAAGGGCTGCCAGGATATTGCTGCCTCACCTAACTTCCCCAGAGAACCTTGTTTTGCAGCAGCTTTTCCAACACTTTTCTTCCCTTCTACCACATAAGCTCTGACTTGAAGTTCCCCAAGCATTAAGCTTCACAGATACTCTCCTCAGTACCTGTCCTAGAGATAATTTCACTTCTGGAGTCCTTTTCTATCATAGTATATGTATTCCCATAGGGATACTGAATGCATGATGTGAATATAAACCTACTTTAATTAAAAAACAACAACAACACTCCCCTCCCAAAAAAACCAAAAACCTCCAAACACAAACAACCACCTAAACATATACAAAACAATATTATTTACAGGAATCCACTTTGCAGTAGACAGCCAAGTATTTTTCCCAAGCAATTTCTTCCTAACTATACTAATTGACAAAAGTCTGATTTCCCAGTTGACTATTCAAAAGCTTTATTTTCAATAAAGTCATTAGTATTTAAAAAAATGGTTTTCCTCACTATGTATTAAAAGCAGGTATTTTAACCCACATAAGTAGTTTACTATTTCATTCGCATTTTAATGCGTTCTTAAATTGAATTTACACTGATGAGAGGTGACAGTTCCCTTATCCATAAGAGTATCTTACTACATGCATTTCTCAGCTTACAACTTGTTATACTGAAAACATACATAGCTGGCTAAAGAACAGAGGTGTCAGTTTTCAGGTTTCATGCTTGATAACAGAAGACAAGTTTAAAAAAAAAAATTAAGGGTTTCCATTTTTCCCAAGTTTACACTCACAGTTTTCATTGAAAAAACCTCTTCGCTATTATGAAACTACAGTAGTTTAAATATGCCTGTGGCTAACAAGCAACAGCAGAATAATTTAGGACCACTGTCTGCATTTATTCCCCTTGAAATTTAATAGATTTACTAACAAAACAAAACAAGAAAGTACTTCAATTAAATGAAACATCTAAAGCCACAAGCAACATATGAATTTTTATAGGCACTTACACGTAGAGACAGCCAAAAACTTGCAGGTATTGAGGTGAGTTGTTCTATTCTTTCTCTTATCATCATGACACTGGAGGACAAGGCAGTTTTCCCCCGACACGACCCGTCCATTTCCCCAGGTCCCCAGACATCCTCATACACGCACACACAGATGCTCTTTTCAGAGCTCGCAGGAGAGGCAGCAGCTACTGAAGAGGGAATGTTTCTCTATCAGCATTCAGCCCTGTCCCCTCACCCTGGGCCTCCACATTCCTGTTTTCACGTCAACCCAGCTCCCAAATGGAAAGTTATTTCTCAGCACTGGAATGTAAATGCATTCATCAAAAGTGATGCAGAATCTGAAGGAAACCTCAGAACACCAAGAAAAGGGTTTTCAGTGTTAAGCCCTTGTCTTTTTTCCTCTTCAAAATCTAAGATCACTCACATAGAAAATTCAATTTCACTAATGACAATTATTTTGCAAAAAGGACAGACAAAAACATAGGGTTTCTTCTACAATGTAATCTTATTTTTTATTTCTTTTTATATTAGCTTAAGGTTTAAGTAAAACTATTTCTAAGTCTCACAAAGAAAGCTCCACAAAGTATGGCTATCTCTATAGTGCACATTCTTCAGCAAATAATACTGTTATAGTTTTACATATATGTAATTGCAATATTTTCAACTAAGTTGCTGGTTGAGAATAAAATCTATTTTAATTGACACTTCCTCTGAATCAAAAAGAATATTCTATTTGGACAAGTTGTAATGAAAGGAAAAATACAAGTAGCAAATTTTCTTGTTTCTCAAGTTCTTACAACCTTATAGGGTATATGTATGGAAGGAAATAAGTTCGATACAGATTTTGCAGTTTTTTGATAACAAAGTTTGCAATATAATTAAAGTAGAACTGTAATGCATGAATATTGAAATATTTTATGCCAAAACTCGGGAAATCAAGATATTAAAAACTTTCCTCATTCTTAAGTTTTCAAATGGGAGGTACAGTTGGTTTAAGATCACTGATGTGCAGTATTCCCCAATGCAGAACATCTAAATAAACATGGAGATTAAAGTAAACATTATCCTTCTCCCACCTTCACTGCAACCAATCCTTATTTGTTCAAGACTGTATACGAATAAATCTGTAAGCACAAGGCTATGCACAGTTCAGTTAAGTTTCTCAAGCTTTTAACACATTCATGATAAAAATGGATCTTGAGTTACATAAACCCAATACTTCAAAGCACTCTTTGTGAAAATTACATTGCTTCAATTGACACTTACATTTAGGAGACACATAGAAAACTACCAAAATGAAATACAGAGGTATTGCATTAAGCATATTTAAAATTTGAAGTTATTTAAGCCAAAGTGTCTTCATTTGCTCTTAGGTAGCCCTTACCCTGAAAATGCTATTATTATCATCACCATTTACATTCAAGTGCTATCCACTGCATTTCCAATCTTCCCTCTATCCTCCAGTTCTCAATATCAAAACAGAGAGGAATCCCCATCCCATCAGATAGATCATATGCTGCACGTCCCACCTGCACACGCCACTTCCTCACAGCAGTGCCGTGACTGAGGAGGTCATGGCAGGCACCTGCTTTCAATCACTGCACCAATTATTATCTGATTATACAGAAATAAACATGAGCAGAATTGCCTGGTCTCCAAAAAATCTCAAAATCAAATCTTGATGTAATAATCAACATTCAGCAAACAAAATATTAGTTAGTTAGATTTAGTTGTAAAGCCAACCAGTCACACAGAATTCCTTGATGAAATATAGAGCAGTGGTAAGTAGCAGTAGGAAGGAAACAAAATGGGGACTATTTTCTATCTGCCATTTAAAGAGATAATAAGGGTTTCAGTCAAGTTTCTCCTCATGCATCTTTTCCATTAAGAACCACCGTATTTCATTTTGGTATGTCCAGATCAGAATGAAAAGCATCAGTTCCTCTACATGGTTATTCTAGCCAAGCTAGGTTTAGCTGGGTTTCACATCAGTGTGCTCTGAAACCCAGACCTCCACCCAAACTCATCCTTGCCAAGGAAAAGAAGGAAGTTGCAATTAAGGAGCTCCTATACATGCACAAGCCATTCCCAGGGGAATGCTTAAGTGCTCTGATGAAAACTAAATTTGGCGTGGCCATTTTCTGACCCCTCAGAAAAAAAGACAGAGCCCCTCATGCATGCAGAGCCACTCTAACATGAACAGCACTCCGCTGGGGATGATGCAAGCAGGGAAGGCAGCAGCAGGCCTCCCCACCCTTAGAGCTGCACACTGGAAACTATGAAAGCAAGAGTTTGTCAGCTAAAAGACAGGGCATCATTATACAGAACATCAAATCATCTGATAATATAGGCTGACATCTCTGATTCTCACTTGAACTAGTGCCTGTCTTTTAGGAGAAGCAAGTGAAGATGCAAGGGAAGCCCAAGCTGCTTTTGACTTGTAATAACTATTCTTTATAATTGAAATGTACTGGTTATCTGCATATCAAAATATTAACTAGATTAGCACTTTTTTTTCTTTTAACTTATTTAATTCCTACAATGTCATTCTATTTATAGCCTTTTTTTTTTCCCCAGCAAGAGCAAGTAGCTGCTTTACAGAAATGCTTTTCAGTTGAAACGAAAATTGAGATGCTGGCAAGTTGAAGAGGCATTTGCAGACCTGTCACTACTTGCAAATCCTGGAGACATGAGCTCACTGCATACCATGGATAAGGATGATTAGGCTTATCCAATGTCATAGGATAGCTTAGATGTTTACAGTCTCATATACAACAGCTCATGTGTCAGGGAAGGGACTCACTTGCAATATCACAGCTAAGTACACGCCACTTAATAATACCTAGGAGGAGTGTTTCACAAGGGAAAAAAGCCTGAGACATCAATGCAGCTCCTTGCTTGACTTGGGACCCAAACCACCCTCTGCCTGTAGGGGAAGAGGAATCATGGTGCCAAGGATAATAACCCTGCTGCTGCAGCAGGAGGGTGCAAAGAACCCAGCAAGCCAGACAGAGAAAATGCCTGATGACTAACCAGACCGTATTAAAATTATAGAATAAGCACATTTATAATAAATTAATGCTTTAAATAATTCCTCCTAAAAACGTGTAGAAGTTAAAACTTCAGCTGAAAACTTTAGTGAACCTCTTCAGTATTTTGAACACTTTTAGTTAGCATCCTTACAGATGACAGACTGTAGTGCTTTATCTACGTAATACTCATAGGGATTTAATTCTGATGCAAATGCAACCCAGATCAGAGGTTGCATTAATCTGCTCATTTATAGCTGACTACTGAAAGCACTTCAAAAGAAGTTCCTGAAAACCCACAGTGAATAATTTGAAATTAGCTAGATTCTGGAGGTTTGCTTCCATAGAAAGTCCCCTCAGTCAACCCTGAAATGTAAGCTTTATGATCTTCACACAGTTTCTTTAGAACAGACTACTGTTTTGAAAAGTAAGGGTAATTTTAAAATTTTACCTGGTTACAAGAGTGAATATGGTAGCAAATTTGACTAGTTTAGATAGAAAAATTAAGTAACTGTGTAAAGTTTCACATTTGTTGCTTTTCCCTTTATCTTTTCATAATGTAACATCAAAACTAAAATATTAAGCTGAAAAATGGTTAAAAACCCCACCTGAAAAAGTGCTTTTAAGAATAACAAACTGTTTTGCAAATTTACTGTAAAAATGGTAGACACTCAGCATCTTTGTAACAGCAGGTGATCCTGAATAATTTTCAGACTAGAACATCACTTAGTGCTCCTTTACGACCCTCTTATATACACTACAGAAAGGAATGTTTTGATGGCATTTTCTGTTGAATTCGAGATCTATGTTCAAAGACTAAATATACAATTATATAAACAAAACTGGAACCTGCTAGTAGAGGCAACAACAAATTCAGCTTGTTGCAGCAGTTCAGCTTTGCAACATCTCTAGTACAGAAAGCTAGAAGGCAGGTACCTCATCAGAACACCTGGGAATAGATCCTTCTTTGGGAAAAATTATCCTTATTTTATTTTTAAATTAGAAGTTCTTGTATTATTTCATCTCAGAAAACATCCAAAGATGAAAGGTTTTTTTTCCTAACCTACTTTTTTTTTCTTATTCTTTCAAATAAATAAATGGTTTGAATAATGACAGCTTTGCTTATGCTTCATGTTAATGACGTCTGTGTTGCCATGGAAATTACTGTGACATCACAAGATCTACATAATGGTCTCAAAGAATGAGAAGTTGTTGGAAAACATTACTTAAGAGGCAAGACCTTGTCTAAACACAGCTTGGCTTAT